>BRDA01016790.1:1704-14643 GCA_036984385.1 Crenuchus spilurus | reverse complement strand
TAATAGCGTTTCGTTAATGTTTTTGCATTTTGTGATTTGTAATAGCGCTTCGTTAATGTTTTTTGCGTTTTGTGATTTGTAATAGCGCTTTGTTAATGTTGTTGTGGTTTGCACTTCAGGGCCACCGTAAAAAGGAAAACTAAAAGTGCAATAACTGTTTTTCATGACTGACTGTACCCTATTGGAGGGTGTAGGGTGTATGTTGTACGGAGAGATTTGGTATTCGGCCTTGGCCACTAAGCTTGCTTGTGGAAGTATGGAGTCTCTCACTGAGCGCAACATTTCAGACAAAAACAATGCGATAAATGTTGTACAAAGCATGCAACCGAAAGCAGAAGAGACCCATGTAACTGAGTGTCTGTTCAGTATGTGTATCAGAAGCTTTCACAGAAGCTCACCACGTGTGTGATTGTGTGTGTATGTGTGTGTATGTGTGTGTATGTGTGTGTTTGTGGGTGTGTGTGTGTGTGTGTGTGTGTGTGTGCGTGTGTGTGTGTGTGTGCATGTGCATGTGCGTGTGTGTGCATGTGTGTGTGTGTGTGTGTGTGTGTGTATATGCACGCGCACAAGCCTGTAGCATGATTCCTGCTCTATAATTATATATAAATATTTTTCCCTGCAATTCTTTCCACAAGAGTATTTACACTCACTAAATCTCTGACTGAGAGTCTGGTGTGATCCGAGACAGTGTGTGAAGATGCACTGCTGCTTATTTTGCATGACAACAAGCAGGGGAGCAAGGCATTAATGGCTCACATTCTAACGAGAGGGAAGAGAGCCTGCTTTGACGATCAAAATTTTCATTGGTTCCGCCAGTCAGGTGTTAATAAATGCCTGAAACACAGAAGTACTTATACTAAGTCCAAATGGCATAACAAGGTCTCCTTCATGGACCCAGATGAGGTTATAGGCACTTCTAAGATCCAGTTTAGAAAACATTGGTGTTCTGGAGTTGTTATAGTGAAGGGGGTAAGTATATTTTTTACAGACAGCATTAAGAGCTCAATAGTCTATACAAGATCTGAGCCCATCATCCTTCTTTTTGATGAAAAAGAATCCGGATATGGCAGAAGAAGTGGATGGCCGAATGAATCCAAACTTCAAAGCTTCTTTTATATATGTTTCCATAGCTTCCTCCTCTCCTCTTGTATAGTGTGAGGGTAGACCCAAGATTTAGGGAAAGGAGCATGATCTATAAGGTATATGGCACAGACATAGGTCCTATGTGGAGGTAGCCCATTAGCCCTGTTTTTACTAAAAACCTCATGTAAATTTATGTATTCTGGGGGTATGAAGAGAGAGTGATGATTGTCAGGTATTTCAATGGAAGTGGAATTTATGGCTAAGGAAGGTGATGTAATGCAATATGTAAGGCAATAAGGAGAACATTTTACTATTTCTCGCTCACTCCAGGATATTTCTGAGTTATGTGTATTGAGCCATGGTAATCCTAGTACGATAAAGAATCTAGAGGAGTTTAAGACATAAAAAGTTATTCTTGATGGAGAGCATTGGTCTGAATAGTAATAGATTTGGTGATGGTAGTAATATAGCCCTAGAGGCCTACTATCCAAGGCTAAAATAGGTGGATTATAATACAGTGTCCATGTAGGGATTCTCCATTTCTGGACTAATGAGTGGTGGATGAAGTTTCTCTCAGCTCCAGAGTCGATCAGTGCTGTAACAGAAAAAAACGGATTTGGAGCAGTAGGTTAAAACAACTGTATGCAAATGACTGTGTGCAAACTCATCGTATTATTGTGAGTGAAGAGAGTTTCATGCCAATTTTCAGGACAACATAGACGGTTTTTAATTAAATTTTAATTTGATTAATTGTCTGTCAGAACCACAATATATACACAGTACCCTCTATGGCATCTATGTTTCTCAGTGGACAGATGAGTGGAGTCACATTGCATGGGTTCTGGGGGTATGTCTTTTGTAGGTTTATGAGGAGTTATGTTATGAAATCTGGGTTTACGTTCATTTAGGAGATGGTCTAGACAGACGGACAGATTAACAAGCTGTTCCAAAGACAGTGTGTCATCCTTATATGCTAGTTTTGTTATAATGTCAGCATTGAGTCCATTGCGGAACATAACTATTAGGGCAGGTTCGTTAGGGCAGCGGCCACAGTACAGCGGCATTAGGGCAGCGGCTGCAGTACGAAATTCCAAGGTATAATCGACTACTATCGATTCAAAACTATCAAAATGTATGATTGAATTTGTTTTCACAAGTACAGAATTTCTGTTGAAAAAGAAAATATCTGGCAGCAGTGTTATAAACCCCAATAAACTGCAATAGGTTATCAGTGAAATATACAGTATGGTTTTATAATAATGCAAATATACTATAGATATAAAATGTATATATATATATATATATACACCCCTGTCAAAACGCCAGGTTTGGCATTTAAAAAGTGAAACTAGTTTCAGATTTTTTTCCACCTTTAATCTGACTGTGTAAGTAAACTAAAATTGTTTCTATTAAATAACAGTAAAACATTTTATTTATAGACACCTTTCAAGGCACCCAATTAAAAAAGAACAAAAAATAATATTTCAGAGGCCTGGACGAGTATAGCTAAAAGCTCTGACCTCCATGGCAATGGAACAAATGTGGGGTATAGTTACAAATATTAGGAAGATCTGAGAATACAAGAAGGTGTATAAGAATGGAGGAGATTGGAGAGATATGGAGCAGAGGGGCTAAATTGTGAAGAGCCTTGAACGTAAGCTGGGTTCCTATGTAAAATTATATTTTTATATGTTCCAAGATAATATTTTCACTTGCTCACACAGGTGGTCCTCTTTCATCTATGCAGAATACATTTTTACTTTTACATTACATTTACATTACATTGCATTTAGCGGACGCTTTTATCCAAAGCGACTTACAATAGTGGGAAAGTACAAATGCGAAAAAAAAATAGAGTTGTACTAGTATTTACTTTTTATTTATTAGTATAAGTATTTATTTACTTCTACACAGAAGTCCAGGAAGAGGGTGAACTGAACCATTTCATGTAAATAGAATTGGGGAGGCAAATCAGGCAGTGCAAATGCTCTGGATGTTTACTTAAAAGTAGAAATGAAATATATATTAAAAAATATATAATATTATATAAATATAAATATAAATATAATAATATAAATTATAAATATTGTTCATCTTATATGTATTTACTCTTGAACATATTATTTTCTTAATGTATTTCTATTCAGTTACATTCATATTTTTTAAGTTTGAAGAAGACAATGGCAGAAACAAAGAAAAGCATTGTGTTCTAAAGACTAAATAAAGTTTAGTTTTACAACATGAATGTAACATTTGTGTAGCTACAGTGGTATGAAAAAGTTTGGGCACCCCTGCTAATTTTCATGTTTTTCCTTTATAAATCATTTGTTGTTCGGATCAGCAATTTCAATTAAAAATATAATATAGCAGACAAACACAGTGATATTTGAGAAGTGAAATGAAGTTTATAGGATTTACAGAAAGTGTGCAATAATTGATTAAACAAAATTAGGCAGGTTTGCGCAAGCCAAGAGAAAAATTACATTAATATTTATTAGATCATCCTTTTGCAGAAATAAACTTAATAATAATAATAATAATAATAATATTATTATTATTATTCAGTGCTAAAGATATTCAACTCAATAAAATGACAAGGGTGCCCAATTGCATGCACCTGCATAATTTTGTTTAACATGTCACATAGACCTCGAGATTCATCATTAAACTTGTAAATATTTGTGGTTGTTTTTGCAAAGTTCACTGAAACTTGACTTCCTCTAGTAATTGCCAAGAAAACTCATTGATGTTCAGAATGCAAAAGAGGAACAAAACCTACAGACTTTTGGATTACAAAGACATTATCAGCCACTTCAATTCAAAACCCAGACAACTGCACCATGTGTAGAAGATACACTTATAAAGTTTATTTTTTAAGTCTGGCCTGCTGTGCCATTGTTATGATCATGTTACAAGGTTACAAGATTGTAGGTTATGAGGAACAAACACCACAAAGAAGGTACATTAATTAATGGCTGACTGTGTTTGCCATCGGAAAGTGCTTATATATTCATTCATAGTAGAGCATAACCTGTTGTTTTCTATCTCACTTATACTAGTTAACCTAAATCAGCTAACTCCTGAAGACCAGAACAAACTTTTAAGATGTCTAATGTACATGTGAAAATGAGAAAGGAACTGAAGAAACTTTTGTACTTATTATAAGAATTGTTGTGTTATGAGAGAAATAAAAAACATGTACTGAAAAAGTATGTTGCTGATTTTTGTATTGATTGATATTTAATGTTTCTAACTTTGAAACTTTAAGTTAGACTTTTTAAATTCATTTAGAAAGAAATGTATTTTTTTAATAAAAGATAAAAACTTTTTACAGGTTATTTACATTATCCTGAATTGCCCTGCTATGTGTTTATTAGTTAGATTTGAAAGAACTTTGTCCAAACATCCAGGAAGATAAACATTAAAATACATTAAAACACATTAAAATAATGAATAATCCTAAAGATTTTCAGTCCTGCACATCCAGCCCTGTGAAACTGGCTGCCAGTTCTTAACATAAAGTATACTGTTGACAAATCAGTATAAAAAAAGATGGAATAAACTGTTATTTGCACATCTAGCTCAGAAAAACACACATGGAGGTGCTTTACACTTGACACCAGGGTCATGAATGTAATCAGAATTTAATCAGAATCTATACATTTCATTGCATAACGTCAAACTCTATGCACAGCATCCAAGAAAAAATCCTCTAAAAAAATGTTGCTAAAGAACATAAAAATACACCTGATGAAAACGGAACACATCTGATGTGTCAAGATCATTTGTTTGCAGGATGTTTGGCATGAATCTGGCCAGGACTACCACAGTGAATATGTAGATACAGCAGTGAAGCAAAGAAGTGAGAATGTGATGATTACATATGATACATATTAAAGATGCCAATATAAAAGCCTGTAGATGTGAAATTCTCAGAATAGATATATTCTATGTACATATTTATTCTATATAATAAATATTTTATATATTCTATAAAATGTTACAGAGTGAATACAAAAAAAGCACAATGTTAAAATCAAACCAGAGATTTTAAAACAAATACAACAGTGAAAACAACCTTGTTAAGTGATTTCATTTTAACAAAACACAGCTGGAATTAAAATCTGTATATACATTTGCACAACACTGTTCCATACTAAGGAGAATTTGTCATCTGACGTAAATGCAGACATACTATGTATTGAAGAAAAAAAAAGAACTCAATCGCAATTAAAGGTGTACAGACTTTGGTTGCCTTGATTTTGTACATTGGATCCTGCATTTTTAATATAGTAAATCTCAAGCTGTTTTTTATTTTCTCTAAGAGAAATAACATACTGTTCAACTTAGAAGCAATGCAATAGCTGTTATAATTTTGAATCATTTGAGTTACGTTATGTCTACCCTCCCTGTCAGTATGTTCTGTGTTTATGTCTCCCTCGTGTGGTCTGATAATGTATTACATATAAGTCCTTCCTATGATGTCTTGTGTTGATCGTGTCCAGGTGTCCCTTGTTCCGTGTTATTAGTCCTAGCCCTTATAAGCCCTGTGTGTGTCTCTTTGCTTTTGTTGGTCATTTTGTCTGTTAGTTGGTTTTGTCTGTTGGTTTGATGGTATGCTTGTTGGTTTAATCTTCATGTCAGTTTCAGCAAAAGCCCTCGTGCTTGTTTATGTTCAGTAGGTGTTCAATAAAGTGTTTAAGTATGATTCCAACGGCGTCTCCGTCTCCTCGTGTCAGCTACCCTCACAACATAATGACCAACCCAAAACACAATGGAGCGGACCATTGGGACAGCGATTATGCTGAGCTGCGAGTCCAGCTCTACCGCTGCCGGTGGAGGGCAAGCCAGATAGCGGAGCTGCTTCGACGCTGCCTGCCCTACCTCCCAGCAGAAGAGCTGGACAAACTCCAGCCCCTCATCTCGTCCGACTGGTGGGACGTGTTCTCAGGATCGGTCGCTCCCCCCGCACGGAAAAATTCATTGGGGGGGGACTATGGTGGAGAGCATGCCGACGCTGGTGCGGTCAAAGCAGGTGACCGCACCAATAGGGACGAGGGACCCACAGTACGCGTTGGGCGAATAGTGCTCACCACGGCGGAGGAGGAGGAACTGAGCGGGGCCGGTGACTCGGACAGCGAGGAACTGAAAAGGCTGTCGATGTCCCCGGAGGTCATCGCGCTGATCAAAGCCGATGACCCTTTAAGTCTCCTGAAGGAGATGACAGCACGCGACTGTGAGGAGGAGAGAGCAGAGGAAGAGGCGGCGGAGAAGCACTGCCGCTGCAAGACGCACAAGGCCGAGAGACGGAGGCTAGCGCGTCATGCGGCTGTGGACCTGGAGCACAGCGAGGCGGTGGTCATGGGTATCACCGTCACGGAGAAGGTGGCAGTGGAGGCGCGAGAGGACCCTGCCACTGAACGCCCGGCCCAGTCCATCCTCACGGCCGTGCCCACTGCTCGGCGCGCGGAGGAGGCCGCGCCCACTGCTCGGCGTGCGGAGGAAGCCGCGCCCACTGCTCGGTGCGTGGAGGAGGCCGCGCCCACTGCTCGGTGCGTGGAGGAGGCCGCGCCCACTGCTCGGTGCGTGGAGGAGGCCGCGCCCACTGCTCGGCGCCCGGAGGAAGCCGCGCCTCCGGCTCGGCGCGCGGAGGAAGCCGCGCCTCCGGCTCGGCGCGCGGAGGAAGCCGCGCCTCCGGCTCAGGACAGCGCCATTCAGCCTACTTCAGAGGCTGGATCGGAATGCCAGCTGGGGCCGCAGGCAGAGCCCTCTTCCCCTGTAGGCGCAAGGACGCTACCCGCGGTCACAAGGCGACCCAGAGCAGCCAGGAGAGCTGCTGGTCTACGCCCCCAGGCCACGTGGGGCGTCCCCCCTGTCTCGGCGCCCATGGGGTGGCACGAGACTCTTGGACTATGCACAACAACGGCAGCAGCTCCCTCAGGTAGCAGAGGACAGCACAGTACCCTGGAATGGGACAGAGCGGCTGTCCCTGCTGTGCCCTCCCGCCCCCCCTGTGCTTCCTGGCGCCCGCCCTCCGCCCCGCCTCTTTTGGGTAGGGGGGGCTTTGGAGGGGGGAGTGCGCTCCCGCCGACAGCCCTGGACATGGCTGTTGGTATTGTACGGACTATTTTGTGACCCCGCTGTATGTTCTTCTGAGTCTGGTTTTGAGTGTTTTGTTTCCCTGGCTTTGTGGTGTGTAATGTTCTTGTACTCAGTGATTTGAGATGTTTAGTAGTATGTTATGAGTTCTAGTTCTGTCATGGGTTATGTTTTGTGTCCTTGCTTGTTATATTGTTTCATGGTTTTGTTTTTGGCTGTCTCCGGTCGAGACAGCCTTTGGGGGGATTCTGTTATGTCTACCCTCCCTGTCAGTATGTTCTGTGTTTGTCTCCCTCGTGTGGTCTGATAATGTATTACATACCCTTATAAGTCCTTCCTATGGTGTCTTGTGTTGATCGTGTCCAGGTGTCCCTTGTTCCATGTTATTGGTCCTAGCCCTTATAAGCCCTGTGTGTCTCTTTGCTTTTGTTGGTCATTTTGTTTGTTAGTTGGTTTTGTCTGTTGGTTTGATGGCGTGCTTGTTGGTTTAATCTTCATGTCAGTTTCAGCAAAAGCCCTCGTGCTTGTTTATGTTCAGTAGGTGTTCAATAAAGTGTTTAAGTTTGATTCCAACGGCGTCTCCGTCTCTTCGTGTCAGCTACCCTCACAACAGTTACATGTAGTTACATGTTTCTACATGAGCTTCAAGACTAAGAATGGTCCCTCCAGTAACTACTTTAATAGCACATCTCCAAAATTTACATTTACGGCATTTAGCAGACGCTTTTATCCAAAGCGACTTACAATTGGGGGTTAAGTGCCTTGCTCAAGGGCACTTCAGTCGTGACCTGCCCTGGGATTGAACCGGCAACCTTCAGGTTACTAGACCAGATCCTTAACCACTAGGCCACGGCTGGCCCCATGCCAAAATGTTTAATATTAAAAGGTAATTGATGAACATAATTTAAATAAAAGGTAAAATTCCATTTTTAAAGTAACATATTTCAAGACTTTTTAATTTTAAATGTTGGTTATGTTTGATTAGTAAATTACTTGAACTCAAAATAAAATATTCTAATAAACTGAAATTCTGGATTTCTGATATTAATGAGCTGTACATCATACTATTCAACTGAACTGATCTTGAAATGCCACCTTATGTGAAATGAATATAAAATATTACCCTTTTTTATTCAATTGTGAACAATTAAATTCTTCACAATAGTTTTTTTTAAAGATGTACTAGTATATGTGAAGGTTTTTTGAGGCTTTTAAAATTTAATTTTTATTCTTTGGGTGCTCCATTAGATATTCAAAGCATCTTTAATTTTTGCCAAGTACTCACTCAACACTTCAGCTGGTAGATAAAGAGCAGCTAGACAAGGAAGTATCATACTTGACAGTCTAGTTCTGTCAGACTGGTCTTGAAAGAGTCATGAATCATCACATGATTCCAGGTGAGTGAAGATTGAATTATTACAGTTCAACAATAAATGCATCTCAACATCATGTTCTCTTTCACAGGTAAAGCAATACCAACAAACTTAGCAGAGACTGGATGTCCTGAAGGTATTTCTTAAGAGCTGTTATCTCATGTAGTTGAAGCATCAGACTCTTACAGAAGGCACTTAGGATTCTCATGCATTTTCCAATTTTAGATTTTATTTCTTGATCCAACTAACAGAACAAACATCTACAAAATCATTTTAATGAGAAACACCCCAATATTACAGAACTGAATTTTAGAAAAAGAACAAAAGCATTGCCTCATTTTAAGAGGACATTACTCTACCTCATACATCATACAGCACAAAGAAATGTGTATATACTACACACTGAGGTGAAAACTCAAAAGAACAGAGCCTGCTAAAAATCAGAGATAGGGAACTCCAGGCCTGAGGGTCAGATGCATGTACAGGTAAAGATCTTCCTGGTCAAGCACACCTGATTCAACTCTGTAGATAATTATCAGGTTTAGTTTTGTCACATCAGAGAAATTGCTAAACTGTGCTGAAGTCTGGACCTGAGTTCCCCACCAATTAACTAACAATTAAAACTGAAGCTGCAGGACCCTCTTTTCTTTTTCACATGACAAGTGCAGCAATTCTTCTGAAAGTGTTTCTTAGAAATTGGAAGTCCTGGTTTGTTAATATCACTCTGTCTACATTTTATTAGAACAAATTACAACAGTAGGGCAACATTAGTTGTAATAATGTAAACAGTATTTGGGACACAGTTGTACAGATTGTTAAAATAAATTAAAGTAAAGTAAAGTAAGAAACACAAAAAAGGTGTATCTGTCACAGGACCAACATGAGCTAGAGGGCGGAGTCAAGTACCCTCTGGAAGGAGGCCCTGCTTTAGGAAAAAAATGGTTTTGATTCAAGTTCACAGAGTGGAGCGACAACAGAAAAATTAAGGAAAAACAACTCCAAAACCCAAACAAAACAGTTTAGCCACAGCCGAGGAAGAATAAGGGCAGCAGAGGTGGAAAGACATGGTGCACACACATTTCTGCTGCACATGAAGGAGAGATTGGAAAATGGAGCTATTAGCACAAATGACAAATTACAACAGTAGGGCATTTTTGTGAATTGTATAAAGTTGCACTATTTCTTTGTATAACTCTATGTGCTAATGAACGCATTGAAATTTGCAGCACTATGTTCTAATGTGTGGCTCCACTCAGTAAAACATAAAAACGGTTTAAATAAGACATAAAACACAACAATTGGTGATGAGATTTACGATTGACCCCAAGTGAGCGTGATTCAGCCAGAGAAGCAAGATAATGAATGGCCATGCACCACCATGAAAGGAACTATGACGAGAGGGAAAGGAGTAACCTGCATTATCTGAACTTGGAAAGGCAAGTGACCAAACTAACTGAACTAAAATGGCTGGATCCATTAGGAAAAGCACCAGTTTTCATAGCTCAGTGGAAGACTGTCCTACATGTGTTGAGCAGCTTGAATGGTATTGTCTAATATAATATAATATAATATTGCAGAGGAAAAAAGCTGGCAGTGTTACTTAGTGTAATGGGGGCAAAAACCTAATTTTTTGCACCAGATACACCAGCTGAAAAGTAATTCAGAGACACTACAGAACCTCATGAGTCCTAAATCACTGCTCATTGTGGAACGAGGGTATGTCAGAGTAGGTGGCTGAGCTACAGAGACTTGGTGAACACTGCGAGTTTAGAGCAAATCTGTCAGATATGTTAAGAGACAGACTGGTGTCTGAATTATACAATGAGAGCATACAGAATTGACTCTTGACTTAGAAAGGGTTTACTCTGACAGAATTGAAATTGCTGTTTCAATGGAGATAGCAGCTAAAGACGCCAAAAAGCTACATCAAAAAATTATGCTGGAACCTGCGATACACAAGTTAGACAAAAAGTCACTGTTTGTTTTCAGTGTGGTAAGAGGTCGTATACTCCGGCCGAGTGTTGATTTAAAGAAAAGCAGTGCCAACAGCATCACAGACCAGGGCACATACAAAAAACATGCAGATCCAAAATAATGGAGAAAAAGTTTTTCCAGGACAAAAAGAAAAATCAAGAAATCCAAGAAGTTAATGAGACTGACATAGATTCATGTTCTGCAAACAATGTCTTGGCTTGTTTGGATGTGCACACAATCAGAGGAACCAACAGGGGAATTTGGTGGGTTTCTCCAGAAGTAGAGTGAGTGCCACTAAAAATGGAATTGGATATTGGATCTGCCCTGTCACTCATTCCACACAATGACTATAAAGAACGGTTGTCGCATGTGAAATGCAACCTACATGTCATGCTCAAAACATACACTGGTGAAAAGATTGTACCAATGGGTAATGGGAATATTAACAGTGAATATTAAATTTGATGGTCGATCATGTTTGCTGCCCCTGTATGTCGTTAAAAGAGAAGTTGTACCTTTGTTTGGGCATGAGTGGCTAAGAGAAGTGAAATTGGACTTCCATAAAAGCTAAACAAGCCATCAGAGCACAACTGAAAGGCTTAATGGGCTACAAAGTACTTAAGAAGGCAGCTGCAGTATTCCAAGAGGGCATACAAACCTATGTTCTGCAGCCCAAAGTGGAGGCTGAATTTCACAGACTGGAGAAAAAGGCATTTTGTCTAAAGTGGACTGATCAGAATGGGCAACTCCCATAGTGCCAGTAGTAAACGGGAATGGTACAGTGTGCATTTGTGGCAATTTCTGTGAATCCTGTATTGAAAGTTGAGCAGTACCCATCTATCCTGGTCCTGAAAGCAGCAAAACCACAGAATGTTTCTGAACTGTGTAACGATCGATAGATAGATAGATAGATAGATAGATAGATAGATAGATAGATAGATAGATAGATAGATAGATAGATAGATGGATGGATGGATGGATGCATGGATGCATGGATGGATCTTTATTGTCATTGCACAGTGTACAACAAAACTTACCATCAACCCATTTGTACATACAATATGACAAGAGGGGGAGACAGGACGGGAAGACAGGGATGATGAATTCAGAATATGGAATACATGAGGAGAGATAGGAGCTAAAAAACATCCAGTCCCCAGACTATGCTCCTAGAGGAGCACAGTGTGGGAACATGAAAAAAACACCTTTTTAGCACACAAGCACAAATAGATACAAATTGCAACATGAGACTTAGACCAGCAACAGGGGAGGTGGGGGGGACACCTGTCTTGCCATATCTGGGAGTAACAGCAGTGAAGGCGATTGGAATTTGGATGGGGGAAGAGGGAAGCCGAAAAAGTTGCTTTGCCTGGCAGCAATCAGTCTGTGTGCCTCAGTCCAAAGAATGGCATAATGATAACACAGCAATTGCCATGGTGACAATCTTGATTCGCTTCAAGACAGTCAACATCCTAGGCAATGTCTTAGGGAAAACTGGAGGGAAAGAGCAAAAAGAAAAAAAAGACCCTCTGGGGGAATTTTTTGCTATCAACAATGTGTCTTAGACAAGGTTGAGTACTGATAGGGGGAGCCGAAAAGCAGATAAAATTCTGATTGTTTTGGCAAGTGGTTGCAGTCCATCCTCTTCTATTTATTTTGGTCATTGATTTTATCCACAGCACAACCATCGGAAAAGCTATAAAAGGAAGCACTTGGAATTATTTAATAAGAATTCAAGGACAAAATATAATTAACATCAGTTTGTGATTCAGATATTTCTTAGGTCAGCCTGTTCTCTGTTCTCATCCTTTCTGGCTGATGTTTTGGTCACTTTTCCATGTTGTCAGTTCTCTCACCATAGAAGTAGCATGAGGGGATGTCTACAACCCACAGAAGTTAGTAGTGCAGCTCATCCAGGATGGCATATCAATGCGAGCTGTGGCAAGAAGTTTTGCTGTGTCTGTCAGCACAGTGTCCAGAGAATGGAGCAGATACTAGGAGAGAGGTCAGTACACCAGGAGACATGGAGGGGGCCGTAGGAGGTCAACAACCCAGCAGCAGGACCGCTACCTCTATCCTTTGTGCAAGGAGGAACAGGAGGAGAAATGCCACAGCCTTGCAAAATGACCTCCAGCAGGCCAGTAATATCCATGTTTCTGCTCAAACTGTCAGAAACAGACTCCATGTGGATGGTAAGAGATTTTGAGCATGATTCCAAATCCAGACCTCCAAGGGGTAATAATTCTGATTTACATTGATCATTTTTATGTTATTTTGTTCTTAACACATTCCACTATGTAATACTGTGTCGTTTTGAAGAACGGTGTCGAGCGTAACTATACGGTAGGACCTACTCGACGTGATGATTGAAGACACCCAACATCTGTAGGGGAGTACGATGAAGATACCA
>BRDA01016788.1:7500-10964 GCA_036984385.1 Crenuchus spilurus | reverse complement strand
ACCATCATATATATATATATATACATGTTGTCCAGAATATTTCCAGTCAGATATTTACATCAGTGAGGTTATGAGTGAGGTAAAAAAGTTGGGGTTATAAGTTATAGGTTATGAGTAGTATTCCAGGAGCAGTGTTGGTTGTAAAATTCAAACACAGTAGGAAGGAAGGATCTACGATAGTGCCAATAAGTAAGTGATGCACCAGTCAGCCCACCAATCAAACAACTGACCCACCAACCAACTGATCAAACAAGCAAACAAACAAACAAAAGCAAATAAATAAATGATAACAGTTACACTCTCATTTCAAGATATTACTGTGTAGAAAAAGCAGATTTTTGATTGTTTATTGCTTTTCACATGATGATTATCAATGAAGATATAATATACAGATACAGTATATTATACCTTTAAATCAGATGATAGAACATCTCAACGGTGGACTATTATTTATATCTCTGAGTAAAAAGTACTCAGTATAACAAACCCATATAATATGTTTGTCATCTTCTCTGTATTTAGTTAAATGTAAGATTTAAAACACCACACATTATAAATTATATATATAAACATAAGACTGTTTTGCTTGTTTGGTTTATAGCAAACTGAACACAAACACAGCACAGCATACAGCTCTTAAATGCTATATATAATGCTATAGGATCAAAATATTTTTTGCTATGTATCTATATAATCTGCTAACCATATGTCCCATGTATTCTACATGCTATTCAAATGCTCTTGCACTTGAGCGTGTTATTAAACTATTATTTCAAGCACAAAAACAAGCATGTTTCTCTGTGTGTTATTGGTTTGTAGTTCACAGTGTTTTGACTGTATATCTGAGACATAAATGTGTTCTACATAAAAACTAGCATCTCCAGTAAGACTTCAGGAGCTTCATATATGGAAGTAATACTGAGCATGATAATAAAAACAATAACAATAACAATAGACATCCATTACAGTAAGGTAAGTGAGACAGATGGCTGTTGTTTTCCCAGGATATACAGTTTTTAAAAAATTAAAACAAAAATTCAGTTGTCCATTTTTTAAACCTCCAAGCAGCTTATTTAAATCTCATTTTGTCTTATTTCTTTCTTCCAGGGCCGTAATAAGCTGTAAAGTTGTGCATTGACGTAATAAAAGCTCCTGAGGATTAGACTGAACAAACACATACAGCATGTTTATCAGCTTCTCTGGTTTTGGTTAAAAATGAGAGTTAAAACAACACCTCAGGGAAGCTTAAAGGGCAAGTCCACCAATGTAGTACTTTGATTTCGTTATAATGGTGGTGATATTAACCATTTTATTTACTATCCTGACCCACCACTGAACCTACACATCTCTTTGGAGCTTTATTTGTAATGTTTGTTATGGTAAAATAGTGATAAAACTGAAAAAAGAGCTTTTGGGACTATTTTGCCTTAACACTCCACAATGAAAAGGTTTTAAAAATATGTTTCAGACCAAAGTCTTCTCAAAGCATTCATATAGTAATACCCTCAGACATCAGACAGTGTATTAATAACCATTTAATCTAATACATTTATGTGAGGTAGCTTTTAGGGATATTAAGAGGTCTGGTTACTATTAAGACCACTGTAAAAAATCTAACTTGTATGTTTTTCTAGAATGGAGCATTTCAGGCCAAACTTCTCTCAAAACAATGTTGCAGACATCTGTTTTACACATATTTGAATGTGCTATATAGGTAAAAATACAGCCAGCTGACCCACCCACTAACCAGATGACCCACCAACCAACCAACCTTCCAAATACCCCACTGACCAGCCAAAAATCAACCCAACAACTGAATCACTAACCAACCAACCAACCAACCAATACACCAAATGACCCACTGATCAGCCAACACACTAAATGACCCACCAACCAGCCAAGCAAGCTATCATATGACCCACTGACCAGCCAAGCAAGCTATCAAATGACCCATGGACCAGCCAAAAATCAACCCAACAATTGACTCAACACACCAAAAGACCTACCAACCAACCTATCAGATGACCCACTGACCAGCCAACACACCAAACGGAGCGTGGACAAATGCAGTCAAGCTCAGCTGTACATCTTTTGCTATACAGCCTAAATGACACCAAACAACCCATTAACCAACTAACCTGCCTGGTTCTTACACAGTAAATCTGCCAGTGTTAAATCAACACTATTAGAGTTAAATTAACACTGAGGGTGTCAAAATGTAACACTCTCAGTGTTAATTTAACTCTAATAGTGTTGATTTAACACTGGCAGATTTACTGTGTACCAATGCCATTACAAGAGTCTGTAGAATTGAACATTTCAGGTCAAAAATCTCTCAGATCAATGTCTCAGACATCAGACAGCATATTCATAAACATTTCATGTAATAACTTTCTGTGAGGTACACTTCAGAGGGACTTAATTCTTGTTTAATGCCATAACAGCAATATGGCTACATACAGTTACTTCATTACCAAGTCAACTAATTAAAACTAATGTTTGTGGATCGTGGGAGGAAAATGGAGACTCCAGAGGAAACACAGCAGCATGGGTAGAACATGGAATGCACACTCAGTTTTCACTGGTTAAGAGTGTTTCCCAAACCACTCTGAGTGTTTACATCTCAACACATTATGGATGAATTTTGAAACAGGGTGGGGTTCTCCTTTAATGTTGATTTGTATGTATAGCAGGGGTGCCCAAACTACATTTTTAATTGCACCGCAAGAAATGTTATAAATAGAATAGAATATGGCCCGCGCTTCAACTTTTGCTTGAGTGTATTGAACTTCTTAGTTTTAACACCAGGGGGAGCTACTGTTGATCAAGGCAGTTGCTCCACCAAAAGGACAATCACAGAAAAACTGACAAAACTGTCAACATAATTCGAGCAAGAGGACTGTACCACAGAGAATTTCAGGCTTTCCTTTGGATGCTGAATATGGGGATCTACTTTACCACTCGGATGTGCGCTGGCTAAGCCGCGGCGCCGTGCTGAAGCGTTTTTACTCTCTGAGGTCAGAAATTGACCAGTTTTTGAAACAGAAGGACCGACCTCTTCATGAGCTGAATGACCCTCTATGGTTGGCAGACCTAGCATTTTTAGTTGATCTTACTGATCATTTCACCAACCTGAACAAGAGTCTGTTAATGTTGAGAACCGTTTCAAACGAACGTTAATAGGTGTGTTGCTAAGCCTAATAACTTAAATAACAAGCCTGAAATGTACCCGTCCCATTTTCCCCTTTACTGTCTTTTCTTTGTGCTGTAAATCTTCTGTCTAAGAAATCTGAGGCTACTGTTCTGAGAATGAGCTACCAAAGCCTTTTCTGAATAAATCAGTAAAGATCCATTTATGGAAAGCTGTGATGAAGGCAGTTTTGTCTTTAATTATATTTAACAATATAACATATTTGACCACTTTTAATTGATTTTTCTAACTTTAATACACTAAAGTTAATGCT
>BRDA01016788.1:0-2500 GCA_036984385.1 Crenuchus spilurus | reverse complement strand
AAGCTGAGTCAACAAATATTTTTTTACAGTGTACATTAGTTACATAGTGGTAACATTAGTTACCACTATGAATTATTCCTTAACCACTATGAGCTATTCAGTTTATTATGAATTATTATTTAGTAACCTCTATGAATTGTTCATTAACCACTATGAATTATTTACTGTCTATTATGCATTATTCTGTATTTACTATTAATTATTCAGTGATTGCTATGAATTATTCAGTATCCAGTATGATTTTCTCTGTATCCAATATTAATTATTCATTCTCCAGTATGAATTACTCAGTATCCACTATAAAGTATCATTAACTACGCTGAATTATTCACTGTCTACTATGAATTATTACAGGTATTTGTAATCACTATGAATTCTGTGACCCTGCGGTGTCCCTGATCATGCCCCCTGCCTTGTCGATGTGCTGTCTGTGTTTTTTGTGTACATCATGTCTCATCCACGCCCCTGTCACATGACGTCATGTCAAGTATCAGTGCCTACATGTGTCTTGTCTTGATCTCATGCCATGATTAGGGGTCATATAAAAGGCTTCCTAGTGTGTCAGTCATTTGGCTGTCATTATGTGTCTTCATGGAATTATATGTTGTTCTGTGTATGTTGCATGTTGCTCACAGAATCAATGTTTTGTCACCATGCCATGGTCTGTTTGTTTTACTTTCTAGCCACAGTCTTGTGTTCATTTCTGTTTAAATAAAAGTCCTGTTTTTGGATCCCTGCTGATTCAGTCTCTTTGCACTGCACCCACACTTCAAATTTTTCATTATCCACTATGAATTATTCACTGTCTGCTACAAAATAGGGCGGCACATTGACTTAGTGGTTAGCACATTCACCTCTAAGTGCTGAGGTCTTGGGTTCAAGTCCCCATCTGAGTGGAGTTTCCATGTTCTCCCCATGTCTGCATGGCACCCAGCAATGGATTGGCGCCCTGTCCTGGGCTTAGTTGAATAGTGAAATGCCCTGCCATGCGCCCAGTGAGGGGGTAGGGGACTAACTGCGACCCTGATAAGGATTAAGTGGGTGTGATAATGGATGGATGGATGGATGCTATGAAATATTTAGTAACCAGTATGAATTATTCCCTAAACACTTTTTACTATTCAGTGTCTATAATGAATTATTCAGTATCCACTATGAATTATTCACTGTGTACTATGAAATATTCAATAACCAGTATGAATTATGCCCTAACCACTATGACCTATTCAGTGTCTATTATGCATTGTTCTGTATTTACTATGAATTATTCAGTAATCACTATGAATTATTCACTATATACTATGAACTATTCATTGTATATTATGAATTATTATTTATTTACTATTAATTATTCAGTATCTACTATGAACTATGCAGTAACCGCTATAAATTATTCAGTAGCTATGATTAAATATTCACTGTCTACTATGAATGATTCAGTATTCATTATAAAACGAATCTGCAACTTTTATAAGTATGAGAGTGAAGAACTGAAGTGTGGACCTTTATACAGATCCTGATATTTAACACTATAAAAGCTCCCCAACATTAACTCTGGTGTGAGAGAAATGAATAAAGCTGCTCTGTTCTATAAACAGTCATGTATTAATGCAGTAATGTATTGTATGGTCCAAAGTTTCATTCGGAAATGTCATTTAGCATGTTAATCTTTACTTCAGCACCTTCCAGGACTGTGATTTGAATTAGTATTCAGTCTAAGCCACTGTCTGCTGCCTTTACTTTCTGTTTTGTTGTTCAGAGCTGGAGCCTTGCCACCAAGCCAGCTATAGAGGCAACACAAAACATCTCTCATCAGACCACAGCTATGTGGGACAACACAATGTTGTTTTTTCCCGGCAGTAGATCTCTGAGGCTCCGGGCCAGACCTCAAAAGTTCAGCACTGCTGAGACGAATCTAATATCCAGCACTTTCCTAACAAACAGCAAGACAAGAGCATTACAGTCAAATGAGATGGTACAAAGATCTTCATTTATCATTATTCATCCTTACAAAACTGAAGATAAGAACTGCTTACAGCACATCACTTAAATACAGCACACACTGAAGGCATAAATGACTTTTTATCATAATCTATATTAGATAATCATTAAAGAAGTGCTTCATGTTCCACCTACAGTCATGGCCGAAAGTGTTGGCACCCCTGAATTTTTTCCAGAAAATGAAGTATTTCTCCCAGAAAATTATTGCAGTTACACATGATTTGTTATACACATGTTTATTTCCTTTGTGTGTATTGGAACAACACAAAAAATAGAGGGAAAAAAAACAAATTTTACATAATTTCACGCAAAACTCCAAAAATGGGCTGGACAAAATTATTGGCACCTTTTCAAAATTGAGGGTAAATAACCTTGTTTCAAGCATGTGATGCTTATTCAAACAGGTAACAGGTGTGGGCAATTTAAAAATCACACCTGAAACCAGATAAAAAGGAGAGAAGTTGACTCATTCTTTGCATTGTGTGTCTGTGTGTGCCAC
>BRDA01016787.1:0-14995 GCA_036984385.1 Crenuchus spilurus | reverse complement strand
CAATCAGAAGAATCATGATGAAGCCAATAAGAAACCTGAAGATCCAAACAGAAGACAGGATGTTCTAGAAAAACACCATCCATATGGTCACCATGAGCTCCACCATATTTACTCACATTTCCATTTATCCCAGATGTTGTCCATCAGCCAAGGAGTCCAGATATACTTCTTCAGTTTAAACTAGGCTAACACAGAAATCAATAGTCACTTAAATAGCCCAGATGTTTCTGCGCTCAAACCTCATCCAGGTCTTAGAATAAGGACTGTATGCCCACAACTATTATTATGTGAGACCTTCATTAAGATCTGGATGAGGCTTGAGCATAGAATTGACTGGGCAATTTAGGTGACTACTGATGTCTAGTGTTTGTTAGCAATAACGGCCTCACAGCTCAGCCACAGCCAAACTAAAGTAGCAAAATTTAGACTCTTGATCAGTGATATGTAGAGTAAGTGACAAATGATGGGTTTCTAGGTGATTTCTGCTGAGCTAGTGAACACTGAACATGCTCTGAGACATGCTTCTTGGTCAGGAAACCACTTAAAGAAACTACAGCCAAAATAAGTGTATGTTAATGTAATGAGCTTTCATTCTAATTAACATATTCAAAGTAAACAGACTCAGAAGTACGGAGATACTGTGTTTTTATATGATCATTTAAGGTATTAAAACCTCAAAAATGGCTTATTTTGAGCTATTTGACTTCAATTTCAACCACAAAGCCCTCAGTGCAACATTGCAGTTTGAGAGAGAGAGTAAAGTGAGCTTGTAAAAAGCCTCCTGAGATGCTGTAGATGTCCCTGAAGGGCATGGCTAAGCTAATCTACAGTGTTCTGCTCTGTGATTCCTGTGAGAGGTCAACTATAATCGCCTTTTCTTGGTTTCTCACCACAGTGAGTTTAGGAGTAGGAGTCAGACTGTCTGCTTGTTAGCTGAAATACCACAGTGTGCTTTATCTCAGAAGATAGGAGTCTTTCTCTGGTATGTACAACGATTAAACTATTCTGTTATATTCTCCAGATTTATTTGCTTCTTGTAGAAAAGCTTTGAGGAGCAGCTTTATAATCCTAAGATGTTTCCAGATGGCACAAATCACTCGGGCCACTTTCCGGGCAGAATACAACATGTTGAGGCTCAATCACATCAGGCGGATGGATGGATGTTTGATTCTGGTCTGAATGCTAAGGCAAGCTGTTATTTGTGCATTAGCTCACATATGACTCAGCCCATTTTAACACAGATACTATATGTATGTTATATAATTTGTATGTTGTTAAAAATAATATTATAATTTGGTACATTACATTTGCAGTGTTTTAGGGATTCAATGTAAACTTCATTATGTTGGTTTACACTGTTGAACCCTTTACTGGATCATAATCTAGTCTATAGTCTATAAAAACACACCTAGACCATGTCAGCACACGTGGGAATCAGCCTGATAAACATTTACCATCACACTGGGTGCTGAGCGTAATATGACAAGATTCTATGTTCGCATGGTTCTATGTTCCCCAATAGGACCCTTGGGGAGCAAATATGTAAAACTGAGAAAAACAGGCTCCTCCCAGCAAGCACAGGACCTCATCATAACATCAAATACAGTGGTAACCCTACTTACGAGCATCCCTACTAACGAGTATTCCAGGTAACGAGTCGAGATCTCGGAATATTTTTGTTCCAGTTAACGAGTAAAATTCCAAGTAACGAGTAGCGTAAATTTGTTCAAGTATGCCAACCGCTAGGGGCACTGCGGTGATACCATCCCCTAGATGCTACCGTAGAAGAAGAGGTCAGTCAATACCTTTGACTGAAAGTGAAAGTGCCTGTTGAAAGCGACGCTAAGGTAGCAAAAGGTAGTGAACAAGAAAGTTAGATACATTTTACTTTTACTTTTCATATGATAAGTGTAACCATGCCATACACTTACGCCCATCCTCCTGTCCTCCTTTGCCACCAGCCTACACGAGCACCGTCGGTCTCCCTCTCATTAGCGGCCAGCTTACACGAGCATCGTCGTCGTCTCGTTTATTTTTTAAAAAACCCATATAAACACATTATTTAGCATATTAAAGTATACTGTATATTGGCCGGCTGACACGGATTAATCAGTTTTACATGTATTCTTATGGGGTTAGGTTAGCTAACAAGCAAACCAGCTAACGAGCTCAGCTCCTGCAAGGATTAAACTCGTAAGTAGGGTTACCACTGTATTGCAAAAAGGTAAACAACGAGGTCAGAAAGTTGGCGCAATGTCATCGTGCCAACATATGTCAAAAGAGGACCTTGGAAGTGAACATATACCTCTTGATAAAATTAAATGACCATTGCAAATCAGTTTCTTTTGTTGCAATATTTATACAGATGTATTAGAGTAAAATTAACATAATCATGACATAAACTACTGGCAACATTGCTCCCAAATAAAAAAAAAAATACATATAGTCATTTTTTAGCATTTATTTACAGAAAATGTTCAACTGGTCAAACTGGCGGTGTTAGCAAACCTGGAATAATGCAAAGAAAACATTTTTACAATTGAAATCACATTTAACCCCCACAATATGAAATGTTTTAACTTACAAATTTGAGAAAGATCAGTATTTGGTGGAATAAGCCTGATTCTGCCTGCCCTCTTTACTGTTGTTGACTTTGATTTTGTCACTTCTGGCTTAGATTAGCGTTAGCTTGTCCATCTTTCTTCTGGTGATATTAGAGATTTTCTGTGGGGTTCTGGTCTGGAGATTTTTCTTAGAGCTGTATGTAGAAGTAAGGAACATAACATCTTGGGAACATCAACACTTCTCCACTGAATGGCTAGTTTTAAAGTTAGCTAGTTAGCATTGTGACAGCAAGCTTCCTTTTTAGGGTGAAGTTAATCAAGTTCATGGAGGTTCAAAAAAAGCTTTGTGGGTAATCATGTGATTATTCTGGATGCTTTGATGAGATCTAAAACCTCCTCTAAGCCTCTTTTTGGAGACGTTTTTTACTAAAGAGCTGCAAGTTCAGACCAAACTGACTGTGACAGATCTAGTGTGAGATGGAAGCATCATGGTGGTGGGATTTTGGGGGATATGTTGTGTACGGATTTGCTTGGCCTTTATCATAGTCCACAGCAGAGATTAGCACAAAAACGAGAACAAACCAGTTTCCCAGCATGACCTCTGGTTCAGGAACGGCTCGGTAGACTTCAAAAAAGCGTCTGAGCTGTTGCTAATGTTAGCTGTTTTAGCTAATAATGTTAGCTGTTTTAGCTAATAATGTTAATGCTGTTAATTGGCTGTGCTTTTAGGCTTGTTTCTAGGCGTTCATTCAGCATCAGTCATCTAAATCTTGCAGACATGAATGTTTTTGAAATGTGACACTGTTAAGTTACAGATTTTTTTGGGTTGTTTATCAGAACACAGAAGCAATCAATGAGGGTTTTTTTTACAGGAAGTAATGAACAAAGTAATTACATTACAATTTTTAAAAAGTAATTTGTAATGGATTATATATCTTTCCAGTAACACTGCCAGTGTGTAAGTGTGAATTCTGTAAAATGACACATTTTGACCATTTTTAAGATGCTTTTACCTGCAAAGATACTCATATTCATATGTTATGCCTCATTAGTTAAACTGCTTGTTTTTACTGAAGTTCTTCTACATAGACTTTTGCACATTTTAAATACACATTACTGAACATTAAATGTGAACTGTGCAAAATTTATGGTGCCTTAAATTCTGCACATTTGATTTAATTCTATGTTAAACTCAATGTCTTAAACTGAAACTGCACTAAAATGTGAGAAAACAACATTAATTCCCTATAAAAGGTCAATTTTACTTATTTTCACTTAACAATCTAATCACAAACTCTGATCTTCTGTGACATGAGCTCAGAGTGACCCAGTGGTCAGATGTGAAGTAGTGAGAGTAAATGAGCTTTAGAGCCATCGAGAGAGCCCGTTCTTCTCCAGCTCTCTATATGGAGACAGGCTGAGAGGAGGGAACATTTGTGATTTGGTCACAGAAGATCATCATAGCTTTGCTTTTATTCACTCTTACATGTGAAGATATCTTAAGAGCTCTGTTGCTGGTAAACAGTTTTGAGCTCCCAAAATTATTAGGGATTCTCCATCTAAACCTTCATACTCAAGCGTTTTTATTCAGAGATATAAAATAAATACATAATAAATTATTCAAATGACCAGGAAATGTGTTTTAAGATTTAATAATAAAATAACATTTGCTTGCAGTTTACTTCTGAACACTACTAATGTTGAACTTTTAGATTTTTAGGTTCTAGAAATAATTTCAAGCTGCGCAGCACTAAAGGGTCATGATGTAGGTTCTTATTTGTGGCACAAGAGGGTTCCTTCAGCAGGACAGACACTGTTTATTAGAAGCAGAAAGATTAGTACCTCAGAATAGTCTGAAATGAACACGTTGAGTAGAAAGAATAGAGTTTCAGCTTTTATATGACGTTGGTGTGGTCTTAGAAAAGAAGAAACTAAAGAAGTTCTGAATGGAAGGAGGAGATAATTGACACACAATTCTTCAATTGACTCGAGCCTCAACTCAGACTTGCATGAAATGACTTTTAAACATCTCTGCTGTGTGTGTGTGTGTGTGTGTGTGTGTGTGTGTGTGTTTTGAGAGGAAATCCTTCACATAACATGACCTCACACACTTGGAAAATGAGCTGTGAGGACAATGCCTGGACTTTCTCCACTTTCCAGAGCTTTTCCAGGGAAGGAAAGTGATAAGAACAGAAGAGCATTTTCCCAACAAAACACACACACACACACACACAGCCCTTACGCGTTCATATGTAAACATGCACATACACACTAATTACAGGATGCAAAGGAACCTTCACAGGAACCCAGGAGAAGGCCACAGCATTGTGTTCACACCTGATCATATGATCTCATACAGGTCTGTTAAAGTCATGTGGCGTCAAAGTCATGGTAAGTTCATCACTACAAAGCTGTCAGCTTGCTTTTACGTTCACTAAAGCAAAAGTGTGTGTGCTGTTAGTAAACTCGATGTATAAATGTGATTAGAATCATAAATCAGGTGAAGAAACTAAAGGGTTAAGTCTGCATAATAAGTGGGAAAATGAAAACTTCTATTACTAAAAACAAAGGCTCCTGCAGATGGCGCTGCATGAGGATGTTAAATACCTATGTGATGGGATTCGTTTAATGAGAAGAGGTGGAAATTGTGGAAAATGAGTCACAAAGCAGAGGTTAATTGGCTAAAAGGAGTAACCAAAGTTCATGGCGTGAAGGAAGTAGCTGAATTTGCAAGTGTATGGAAACGTCTAGCAGGTCTAGCAGTGCTAATTCTTGTCTGGAAGTGAATGGATTTTCATTCAAACCTGCTGGAGCTCCCTGTCCATCAGTTTGCTCTTTCAGAACTTCTAAACAGTAGAGTGCACTATTAAGAGGCTTACCCACCCATAAAAGCTAGTTCAGTGCATCACCACTCTCCCAAAACTCAGGACGCCTAATAGCTCTGATGTAGCATCATGTTTCAGTCAGGCACAGCTCACTCAACCTCAATTTTCATCACTCTTGTGCATGGACTACTTGAATATTTGACCTCACATGGCTATGTATTTGAATCCAAAACATCAAATAACATCTACATGATAATTTTCAGAGCCTACAATTAAAGCAAAACTGCAGAAATTCTCTTTCACAGCCATATATTTAGCAGGGCCCTGCATATAACCACTGTATGCTCTTCCACAGTTATTTACTTTTATTATCCAGAAGTGTGATATCTATGATATCTTCATTTTCTTGACACACCACCACTTTGTTTGTTTCCACAGTCTGGACATTTTAAAAATACGTTTTTTTCATACAGATTATATCTCTGAACAGAAGTGTCTGATGTGCAGCAGTGTCAGTGTTCTCTACATGCTGGAGGGGGAACTGAAATACCATTCAGACAGGTCACTAATCCCACCACTGGTGCAACATTACAGTTAGACAGGAGCATCATTCTGTGGCTGGATCATTAGCTGTGGATGAACAGAGCTTGCTACTGTATGTGCCTTAGTGTGGCATAGCAGAGGTAATCCTCTATAGCACAGATTAATCACCCTGCCAAACCCACGAGGAGGTGTAGAGCAGGCAGGCCCAGCCCTAAAATAAGCAAAATCACCCACACTGCCACAGTACGGTGATTACACCATGCTGTAATTAAACACATCTGTCTCATTCCTGACACCACTGCAGCCAGGAGGCTAAATCTGACCATGTCAGACCAGGCCTCAGGAATGAGAGAGAGAGAGAGAGATTGGGGGGGGGGGGGGGGTTTAAAACAAATAAACCCTACAGCAGTTCCAGCTCTTCTGTTTCAGCAAAAAGCAGTTTGGCTCCACCCATTCAGACTATAGCAGTTTAGCTCCACCCATTCAGACTAAAGCAGCAGTTTAGCTCCACCCATTCAGAATAAAGCAGTTAAGCTCCACAAATTCAGATTACAGCAGTTCAGCTCCACCCATTCAGTCTACAACAGTTTAGCTCCACCCATTCAGTAAAGCAGTTTAGCTCCACCCATTCAGATAAGAGAAGTTTAGCTATACCCATTCAGATAAGAGAAGTTTAGCTATACCCATTCAGTCTAAAGCAGTTTAGCTCTACAAATTCAGATTACAGCAATTTAGCTCCACCCATTCAGACTAAAGAAGCAGTTTAGCTTTACCCATCCAGATGACAGCAGTTTAGCTCCACCCATTCAAATTACAGAAGTTTAGCTCCACCCATTCACATTATAGCAGTTTAACCCCACCCATTCAGATTATAGCAGTTTAGCTCTACCCATTCCAACTACAGTAGTTTAGCTCCTGTGGTTCATACATTCTACATACTAGTACTAGTGGTACATACTACTAGCTACATACTAGCTAGTCATACCAGAGTTCATTTACATAAACGTTGATAGACAATATAGAAATGTAAACAGGTTAGAGTGAAGCAGTGTGTGTATGTTAATTAGACATCAGATAAACAGTGACTGTAAGATGACCTCTAGGGGTGCTGG
Source organism: Crenuchus spilurus (assembly GCA_036984385.1). NCBI lineage: Eukaryota > Metazoa > Chordata > Actinopteri > Characiformes > Crenuchidae > Crenuchus > Crenuchus spilurus. Next base: position 7,951 of record BRDA01016787.1, on the reverse strand, counting down.
TCAGACACCATCCAGAGTCCATCTGAGTTTATCCTACTTTAAGAGAATTTTATTATATGTATAATTTTTGTATAATTGTATTATTACAACAGAGCAAAGTGTAGCTCAAATGAGCAGAGACACAGTCAGTCATGCTGGACACAGAATTATCCTGGGCTTAAAGTTATTATTATTTAAAAAACGGTGTATACATCTGTATTTCCACAAGTTTTATATTTTGAGTTGTTTTGTCTTGACATTAATGCTTCTGCTGATTATTTATAAGTAATTGTGTGTTTGCCAAACTCATTTTCTGAAGCATTTCACTGCACTGTTGTTGTCTGGGTGGCTGTGATAAGACTTTTCTCTTCCATAATGGAAAAATAATGAGCTCCACCTGCTACATCCCGAACTGCTCTCTTATCTGCATATACATTTAACCTACAACTTCTAAACAGAACGAGCCCAGTGTCCTGCAGAAATATATCAACTGTCTGGGTACATTTAGAAAAAATGATGTAATGACACTCCACTCCTTCCTCCCAATCACCATCAGTGTGGTCTACCAGTCCTCAGTTGGTAGGCTCCGCCCCCTACCTTCTTTCTACTTGGTAGGACCTGCTATGACCTGATGCTTCTAGACCCAAACGAGGATGTAGTTTATGCCAAAGCTTTCAATCCTTATTACTTACTAACAAATAATGATGTTAAAATCTGTGGCTTTCAAAGTCTTCATGATGTGTAATTAAATAGCCTTTTCCACCCAACATCTGTGTAAACTGGAGGCCATGGCCCACATTGGCAGTGTGTATTAATATACTAGAAGTGTGTAATAGTATTATTTGTCTTGGCACACTGCAGGTTTAAACACAGACAGGAATGTGCTCACTCAGTGCGGTTTATTCATGACCTAGCTGCTGTTAGCCATCACACAGGCTAGCTTTATTAGCCAAACATATCCATCAGAGGAAGTGCCTGCAAGTCTAATCCATACTGTTCAAACATAAGGTCACACTGTGGTCACGGCTCCAAACTGGACTCCACATTTAAACTCATCTGCGTGGTTCTGATTACGGCTCATTTCTGCTGAATTACCTGGAAAATGTTTAAGATCCATCTGATAAAGTTCTGCACAGTGAAATGACAGGACAACCCAAAGCTGCCACTTTTGCCAAAACAAACATGAAGACAAATGCAGGACCGCTCAAGAAATGAAAGTATGTTATGCTCAAATATAGTGTAAACGTTAGTGCACCCCTGGTTAAACTGCATGATTTTAAGTTAACACACTGTCTACAGAGCATCATATCCATCCATTATCCCACCCGCTTAATCCTTATCATGGTTAGTCCCCTACCCACTCACTGGGTGCAGGGCATTACACTATCCCATCTAAGCCCAGGACAGGGCGCCAATCCATTGCTGGGTGCACACACGCACTAACACGTAGACACGGACAGTTTAGAGTACCCAATCCACCTGACCGCCATGTTTTTTGGACTTTGTGGAGGAAACCCACGCAGAAAACATGGAAACTTGAACCAAAGACCTCTGCACTGAGAGGCGAGCATGCTAATCCCCAAGCCACTGTGCCGTCCCAAACTGTATTTATTAAATACATTAATGAACAGAAAATGTGGCCTGTCCAAAAGATATGGCACTCAAGTGATGGTCCAGTTCTGGTCCAAACACCACCATGGCATGATGAGGACCTCCGAATGTTTGAACACAGCCTCACTTTAGCCCAAATTAAGCCACGATACAGTTAACTAGCTATAATCGGGCCCCTTTTAGCTTAAAACAGGAATGAAGTTCAAATATTCTCACATTCTAGTTTTTATTTGAGCCGCATGTGGCCCAGAGTTCAAACCTCAAAATATTTAAACTACGTATCTGACCTGTAAGTACATTAACTGGGTCCAGAATTACCTGCTGGACACTCAGAGCTTTAGCTGTTTATGCTAACAATCTTAGTAGGGATTGTTCTTAACTAAAAGTAACAGTTAAGCTTTTGTGTTTTCAGCCCACATGTAGCAGGTTTAGTGCAGCTTCTTGAATGGCGGCGGCAGCAACAGCAGAACAAGAACCAAAGTGAGAAGAAGCCTCAGGACGTTAGTGACATTTTCACCACAGCACCATCAATGCGGTCTGACCCTCATCACCCACTACTGCCTCACAAATCTACTCAAAATCAGACAGAGTCCATTACAAGCACATACTGTATCACTGCCTATTATTGAAGAGCCAAAATTCAAGGAAAATATAATTTGTACAGTTTCTCCACTTCCTCCAGATGTAGTCAATCAGCCATATTTAGAGTCCATATTTTATTTATATACAATTTTTAGAAGCTGCTAATATTGTTAACAAACACTAGAACTCAATAGCCACCTAAATAGCCTAGTCGCTTGTGTAAAAAAGAATTCACCACCATGCAAATTGTCACAGACTGAAATTAGCATTCCCTGATTAGCAGTGAAATGCTGTTTAAAGTCTAAATTAAACATGTTGATGCTTAAATACAAGTTCTAAAAACATTTTCGATTCATGTGACCATACATGGATGATATTCAACATTAAGGTAGCAGTGAAATTTAGACTGAACTAATGCCCTGTTTTCCAGGACGATGCTATATTGTAGCTACTAGCATTCCTGGGAGAGCTTCACCCATAGGTACTGACTCTGAAGTAGGGTTGCCACCCGTCCCGTAAAATACGGAATCGTTCCGTATTTGTACATTAAAAGTCACGTTCCGTATTGAACCGATACGGGACGCGCTTTGTTACGTATTTTTATCAAAATGGGTGAAATAAGCTCTCACCCTCTCTGTCGTGTTTCTGTGTGTGTGTGTGTGTGTGAGAGAGAGAGAGAGAGAGAGAGAGAGTGATGGGTCTTTGGAGAACGAAACAGCTCTTAGAGTCAACTCTTTGAAGTGAGCGATCAGAGCCGACTTGTGTCTGGGAGCCAGATTCGTTTTCCCCTCTGTTGAAGTCGCACGGGATTGGTCAGTTACACCATGTAAGGTGGGGGATGGGGTGTCGCTATATAAGTAGTAACTATAATTGTTGCACATGCACAGAGAGAGAAGCTACAAAAAGACTCTCTCGTATGAAAAGTCGTATGTGAGTCGTGACCAATGAAAGCGTTGTCTGCATTCCTAAGATGCACCTGAAAATGGTGCTTGATTTTAAAAAATAGCATCTTCCGAAGTCAATTTTAGTCAGCTTTATAATGTTTCTCTGACAATGTAAGACCTTTTATTATATTGGTGCAACATTCAATCCACACCCAACCTGCAATGGAATCCCCCTCCACATACACTCCAATCCCAAACACCCCCCCCCAAACCAGCCAGGGGTGTCCCTTATTTCAAAATCTGAAAGGTGGCAACCCTACTCTGAAGTGACTGTAGATGGGATGCCAGCTGGGAAACTGCATGAGCTGTTTTGTTGATTGTATTTTGCTGATTGCTGTAAAAGCACATTATGTACATTAATCTGTGGTGAAGACACTGTTGGAAGGGTTCAAAACTGCACTCATTGATCTGAGACCATATAAAATGCACACATCTATTCTCTGTGTCTTACTTGCTGTTAAATCTACACTTTTACTGTAAAAATTGTGACATTTGAGAGAAGAGGTCCATGAAATGAAGCAAAATTCCTTGTAAATTTCATACGGCCCTGGTAATAATGAGATTTTTTACTCTGGCACAGCTGTGCGTGTAGGATATACACACTCTAGCATTAACTCCTAAGCAGGATCAGTGACATCGGGGGAAAATGCTCTTCCAGTGATATTACACATACTTTTGGCGTGGATAACTTAAGTACTTTTTCAGCTAGCTCATCAGTGTCTCTGCTGTGGTGGCTGACTGTACAGTATGATTAAGTTTTAATTTTTCCTCAAATTAAAGTGTGAAAACAATCCCCAGTCAGTAGTGTTTTAAGATCAGGAAATTCCTGGCAGGAATACGACTTCACTTCAGCTGATTTAAATGAATCATCGTATATGAGATGTTACACTTAAGCTTTTTAACGAGACCACACCCCCTCATTCTCAAATAAAACAATAAGCACTATATCAGTACATGATGAATGATATCGAGGAAAGGTATTTAGTAAAAAGGAAGAGAGTCCAGCCTACGCTTCCCAGAATTCCCTGTGGGTAGAGCTCACACCTGTTGTTGTCTTTCGTAAATATGCACCCCCAACACTGTGCTGTAATCCGCCTGCAGTCAGCAGAGCACAGCAATGCCCCCCATCCTGCCCAAGAGCCCACCACCCAACTCTGGGAAGCTTTGGGCTGCATTCATCAGCATTTCAGGAGACACTCTTACCAGCCCAAGTCCCATCAGACACAGATTCAACGTTCAACAGCTGTGTCAACTGCACCACTAACCTGGGCTTCAGACTCAAAACATGTCTTGGCTCACTATGTTTGGGAATGTACCCTCTGTTCAAAGACCAAACAAACCAAAGCAAAGATATCCCCCCAGTTCAACATTATCTCCCTTTGGTGTAATGAGGTTTTGGGACCCCAGCTATCACAAAACAGGACTTTATAGAAACGGATCTGTCCATGCTTCCCACAAACATTTTCATAGCAACTGTTGCTAGGTCAGTCAAGCTTTACAGGACATTAGCAGAAATCGGTTATTTTCTTATTTTTATTAAGAATATAACACGTGAAGCACTGAATATATAATATTTTACTACTTTGTGCAGATGTATGTAAATACTGTACATTATAGTGTCCGACCCTCACTACACACCAGGTACACCAGGCCATCATGAAACATAAACATTATTCTAGAGACACCAAATACACACTGAGGACAACCAGAAGGGTGGGAATAACTCCAGACCTCCTCTATGAAAGTCATAGAAGCTGAAAAACAAACATTCTTCTGGAACATTCTACATCCTGAACACAGTAAAAAAGCCACAAAGCCACCAGACACCTCCGAGACTCGTTTCCTACTACAGGATGCAGCATAATGAGCATTGCTGTGCTTTATCGCTAATACTGGAATTTGGTACTAGCTTTGGGTATAAAGCTGTGGCTAGTGGAAGGGATAAAGTTTAAGATCAATTTGAAGAATTCTAGTGTGAAAAAAAGAGAGGACCACCATGAAAAAAGTCTAAAACACCTAATACATCTCTCAGATACGGGAGTGTCTCAGACCTTGTTCACAGTCATCATTAGAACAGCCAAAGTTCCAAAGCTTTATAAAAACTCTGACACTTCAAATCTTGTCCGGTCAGCCTTAAGAACTAAGAAAATGTGAAATATTTGATGCCCCATGTTTTTTAAACTTGTTGAGCACTGAAATGTGTATTTTTAAAAATGTTTATTAATGGGCCCCGAGTGGCTCAGCAGGCTAAGACGCTGACACTATGACCAGAAAATCGCGAGTTTGAATCCCGGTCATGCTGTTTGCCATCAATAGCCGGGGCCCAAGAGAGCAAAAATTGGCAGTGCTCTCTCTGGGCGGGTAGATGGCGCTCTCACTCTCCCTATAACTCTCATATTGCAATGTCTGCTGGCTCAGGCATCTACTGATTGGTCCATTCAGAGCTGGGAATCCTGCGCTTTCCTCTGAGTGCGTTGGCTCCCCAGTGACGGTGTAACAGCGGTAGTTCAAAAAGAGGTGGTGGCCGCATCACACACAACGGAGGAGGCTTGTGCTTGACTTCACCCTCCTAGAGTCAGGGACAGTGCAAAAGTGATGGGGAGGGTCCTAACGAAGGGGATGGGCTAATTGGCTACTAGTACATTGGGAAGGGGATACAAATGGGCAGAAACTTAGAAATAAAATTACATTAAAAATGTTTATTATTTTTAAGAGAGAAATGTATTTTTTTAAAAGATTTTAGTGAGACACTGTTGTGTTCTAGATTTAGACATTTTAACATTAGAACTGTTCTGATTTTCTGGGTTTTTTTTTATATAACAGAGGATTGTCTTAATATGACTGTAGAAAAAGACTGTACAGTATCATTATACTGTCATTGTGGCAAAAATATCGCGACATAGTTTTGTCAGATGCCCGTTCCTGCTCCTAATAAACAGTATCTGGAGTCTCTATAACCAGCAAATGAAGAAATGAGGTGGGACCAGGATCGTTCTCAGAGAGCTGATGGGTACTTCATTATTCAGAGCTCAGTTCTGCTGAAATACCCGCTTTCCCAAAGGCAGAGCCCTCAAACGTTCCTGGTACTTAGTGGGTAAATTGAGTGGTCACCACACAGAAAATCCTGTAATCCAAAACTGGAGCTGCCAACTATGACCACAGTCCATCACTTCAGTCAGCGGCTCAAACATGATGAGGAATTAACCGCCAGCGCTGGAGACGACATCCATTCCTTCCGCATTAACAGGCCCATTTCATGAGAAAAGAAGCACATTTCATAGCTTCCTGGAAGTTTGATATCATATTTAACACCACTGTCCTAAAAATATCTTTGAGAGTCTGTGAACGCTTTAGAATTTTCTATATTTCTGCAAAGTTTGATTAAACACGTCCTAAAGAGAATCAAACGATGAAACAAAAATATTTAATCATTTTTTAACTTGATCATTTATTTAATTAATTGATTATTATCTTTTATCATATGAACATTTAGGATTAGCAGATCATTTGAGTCAGCTGTTTTCTGGCATTTACAAGGAGGAAGCTGCTGATGCCCAAAAACAACATTACTGTCCATCTGTTTACTAAAGATCACACAGACAAGCCAGAAGACTACAGGAACAATGTTCTGAGGACAGTAGAGACCAAAACAGATTTTTTTGGTATGAGAAGTGTTGTGTTTGAAGAAAGGAAAAACTGCATTTCACTGAATTTCATCTGTGAAACATGGTGGTGGCAGTATCATGATTTAAGCCTGTTTTGCTACATCTGGGCCAGGATGGCTTGCCATCATTGAAACTGCTCCAGCCTGGTCCCTGATGAGCTCAGCTGTTACCTGTTAAAATGTTCATTGTGGAATCTTTTTTAATTTATTTATTTTTAACTTATTTATTGTCTTATTTAACCTCTGTCCTTTGTCCCAACTTTTATGTGCTGCAGGCATTTCAATACATGTTTATATTTTACAACCAGAAGGAAGTTTGCCAATGAAAACATTTTCTTTGTTCTTTAGTCTGTTAAATAAAGTTCAAGTTAAAGTAATAACAGATTTTAATGTGCTCTTAGAAAGTGTCCATAATAATGAAATAATGTTTGTTATAATTATTTACACACTAGTACAACAAACAATATGTTATTATATGAATAATGTATAATAATTTACATTTTCATATGTCCTGTGATCTCACACATGAACTGAGCTGTGCAGAATGTGTCCCAATGTAATCAGTTACATTAACTATATATGACTGTGTGGACCAGCAGGAGCCTGAACATCTTTACATCAACAGTTTAATCAAAAACCAAGTAATCTACATAAACTAAACTAAACTGTACATCAGCAAACACTTTACACCATCTACAAACCACAATTACTATTAAAAACACAAACTCACCTTTTTAAAACGTCCAGTTACACTCCTACTCTACCGACTGTGTGTGGGCGTGTGTGCGTGTGTGAATGTGGGTGTTCACTGTACTCCTGCTGGGCACTTCACAGCCCACTTCCCTACACGGACTGTGTTTATTTAAATAGTAGGCTCTGTGAGTGAATGAGTGTGTGTGTGCGTGTGTGTAGAGTTACATAAAAATGTAATATTATATACTCACACACACACACACACATATATATATATATACTGTATACAGGGGTTAGACAAAAAAACTGAAACAGCTGGTTTTAGACCACAATAATTTATTAGTAGGTGTTGGGCCTCCTTTTACAGCCAATACAGCGTCAGGTTGTCTTGGGAATGACATACACAAGTCCTGCACAGTGGTCAGAGGGATTTTAAGCCATTCTTCTTGCAGGATAGTGGTCAGGTCACTACGTGATG
>BRDA01016785.1:0-68304 GCA_036984385.1 Crenuchus spilurus | reverse complement strand
CTGTGTTACAGAGCAGACGTTTGGACTGTTTAGAGGAATATTCCAGAGCTCCTGTAATGCGCTGTGCTGGGACGCTGAGCTGAAGACGGCTCGCTTGCTCGCTCGCTCGCAGGCTGTATCTGTGCTGCAGTGCAGAGAAGAGAGTACAGTCTGTTCTTCTGCTCCAAATACACACTGAGCCGGGACACCGTCAATAGTCTTCAGGAAGCAGAGAGCACCGATCAAACAGTCTTTGTAGCCTAAACATGAGGTCTCCAACTGGAAACTGGTGAACTTTTATCGGTACAGGAGTAGCATCTTTGGACCAACCTCATTTATTGTCAGCTTCATTTTCTTGCAGACCATGAACTGAGCTAAAGAAACCTCAACCGATAAACCCATCTAAAGGAATGTATCAGCTTCTGACTTTGACCTTCTGATGGTCATGGATGGTACCATGTCAAGCTGAAGAACAGAAACTCCTTCACGATTAGTCCAGTGGATTTCCTGTTTTCACGTTACGTTTTCCTGTCTTGACCTCAGCGATGGATTATCTGGGTGACAAGCTTTCAGTGGCCCACTCGCAGGTGTCTGGGTGGATGGGCAATGTTCGGCGTTCCCTGCAGGGGGCGCTCAACTTTGTCTCCAACAGTATGGAGCGAGGAGGAGCAGAGGAAGGGGTCGGGTTTAAAAGGGCCGCCTCCTTACGCAGCCTGGCTAATCGCAGCCGAGAGTCGTTCCGCCGCTTTAGCCTTCGCAGCCAGCAGCGGCTGTCGCTGCGTAGAAGGACCACACCCACGTCTCCGGCCACGTCCACTTCTCCGGCCACGCCCAGCACGCCTTCTGCTGTAAGAACAAGTACATTCAATTATATAGCAAAGAATGCATTTTTACAGCACATTATATCAACATACTGATGTGAGACGTTTAAACAGACAAACATGACCATTATGAATAAAAAATGTATAGTAAAAATAAAATCATGTTTAACATACTGCTCTAGGGAAAAACGTAGCTACTGACTTCTATTCAGTAACTACATTGAAAACGGTGCCGACTGGTTGAGCTATTTTTCAGTTATAAGAGTGTGGAACCACTGCTGGAGCTTAAGTGGCTACTATGACAAAAATGTCCATTTTAAAATATATTTGAGCCGTTCTAAACTAGGCTCTGATCATTTTTATCGGCTTTGTTCAAACAAATTATATCCCGGAGATGAAAAATCCTCTCTTCTGATTGGCTGGCAGGTGTGTGTTCATTCTCTATAATGGGACTATGAAGTAGATCCGGTAAAAAAAAATCGCAGTTTAATCACTGTACTGTATCAATGCTCTGAAAACAACCAATGTACAAAAATTGACAATTGTGAATTTTTTGACATTTAGATCATCAAAACATGTTTTCTGTACATGTAAACGCAGAAAAATGACCATGGTAAAGGGGGGTGTACGTGGGATATCTGAGGTTTGTCCAGGATGTACTCTGAAAATGTATCACAATAAGGATAAAATACGCTCATATTGTCCTCCCTTATTAGCCCTTTCATGCATGATGGACAGTTAATGTCATTATCTTCTATATGTATTGGTTTTAATGTTAGAATTGCATGACGGCTTCTTTCTCTTGTTATGCCTCACTGGTGGTTAGGAACTGCAAGCGCAACAAAACACATGGTAAACAAAAATGACTGACATATGTTAATCAGATTGAAAGGCGGATAAATCATTTTGCAGGGAAATCATGATAGATTTCTTTCATCATTCATGCATGAATCTAATGCAAAAGCATTATGGGTCTGATCTTATATGGTCTGGTAGAGCAGCCGGTGACTGTCTGTATGGAGCAGATGATGCAGACGGGCTTGTTTGAGTTGATAGAGTTGGAGAAAAACACTTTCAGAAGAGAATGACGGCAATGACTTCTCAATGTTAGTGCAGATCTTCTTTTTTTGCTGGGTTCCTTTACTCTAATGGGGAGCCACTTTGTTTGAGTTCCCTTTGCTTTTAAAGGGTTCCCTTTACTCTTATGAGGGTTTCCTTTATTCTTATGGAGGGTCCCTTCATGAGGGTTATGGGGTTCTCTTTGATTTTAAGAGGTTTCCTTTGATCTTACGAGGGTTTTCTTTGCTTTTTGGGTGGGGTGGTGGGGGTTTTGCTTTTACTCTCATGGATTTTTTTAGGGGTCTCAAAGCTTTGCTGAATGTGGTAGTTCAGTAAGTAGTTCATGCCGAACATCTTGACGAATATTGGGAAGTTGCTGCTGTATAATGTGTCTAACTGAGATTAAACTTCTTATAACCAACTGTAATTGGACTGTACCAGAAAACCCTCAGCATCTAGCATACAAAACCCCTTTTTACAGTCCTCACTGATAATTATGTATCATCTGTGACCTCTTCTTCCCTCTCCGTCTCTCTTTCTTTCTTATTTTCTTCTATTTCTCTTCTGTTTCTCTTTGTACGCTCTTGGCCATCAGCATGTTGGAGCAGAACCTCTGGTATGTCTGAACATGCACTAAGGTTTCACAACAAACCCTGTTTTACCAGAAGAACGCCCACCCTTCTTTTTTTCCCTCCGTTTCTTTATGCAGCCTCTAACCACACAAGCCCAGCACTCAGCATATGAGATCCAAAGGAAATCAGTATGACCTTTATAAAGGACACACATTAAAATGAGCAGTGTAGCAAAACTTGGGCATTTCGTGTATGAAACTTTAGCCTTTATGACTTCTGTCACTGGCAGTGGATTTCTTGAGGTCTTCTAGTTCTGGATGTGCTACAGCTTTTAGTTCTGTGACTTCAGCTGAAAAGAGTATTGAGGTGAAGGTGAGTCAGTGGGAGAAAATTACCATTCAGGACCTTTCAGACACATGGCAGAAATTGAGAAAAATGTACCACGCTTAAGTACAAGACGTATCTGAAAGTACTGTGATGAGACTGATCAATAAGGTTGGTTGATTGTTGCTGTTTATAGTTACTTGGCATCGGATGATCATTTTTAAAGTCTTGCACTCATATTGGTACTGGTGTACTGCGGTCGTAGGCACAATCTCAGTACACCATCAGTATCTCACAATATAGCACAACCCTTGACTGCATTATAGTGATTTTACCACAGTTACGTTATCACTGTTTATTGTTAGGTTTTAAGATGAAGGGGACAGAAAATAACAATTTGATTGATTCTCAACATCCTGCGAGGTAGTTCCTCTATCAAACACTCCGCTGCTAAAACCATACTGTGTGCTTAAGTCCTAATAGTTAAGGAAAATCATTTCCCAATAACTGCTTATTATACAGACAATGAACACACACATATTGATGCGAGATTACATGCATGTGGAGGAGTAATACTTAAAGAGCTTCAATCAGAGTGCTGTTATTGTGCAATATCAGCACTCCGAGAACGTTTCTTGGCCAATCTCATTGTGGGGTCGGAACAAATTTTGGTGTAATTTGTAATACAAAGCTTTGCATATCTCCTGTTTTGATACCACAACAATGAGCTCTTCCTCCATGTTGGCTCAGACAGAGCAGAGACAGTATAGAGCAGGTCAGAGGACACACAGCCAGAGCAGCAGTGCTATTCTTCAAGGACACGAATTTGCATGTCAAACTTGACCACAGTTGAACTTGACGTGACCGTTTGCTGGCAAAATGTAATAGTCCAGAAGTTGTCTACACAATATTCACCTGTCACAACAAATTTGAATGGAACTGAATGCTCAGGAAAGTTCACAGACAAAAGCCCGATGTGTCCGGGACTTTATTCATCGACCATCAGTCACCCTGCATTCTGTATATCAGCATTGACCATTCAAAAATCAGCCTATTAGCAGGATGTTGATCTGATGTACTTTGCAGGGCTCTGTAGTGTGACCTAATTTCCCAGTGGTGCGACTAGCTATGGAAGCCTGTTTCCACCACATACAATTTTTTTGGCCTTAGTTTATCACGCTGTTGCGAGTTTGTATCTCCCAACTGCAAGCGGCCAGCACGAGCCTCACCTTACTATGCTTCCCTCAGCCACCAGAGGGAGCCAGTGGCCCCTAATCACAGGCAAGTGAATGCACCTGCATTCTTCCCTATTTAAAGTCGTGTCACCAAACGCCTAGTGCTCGGTCTTTACCCTGACAAATGCAGGCAAACTTCCCAGCCAGTATCTACAAGTTATAGTTGCTACAGTTTAGAGCTGGGCGATATGACCAAAAATTTTATCACAATAAATTTTTCTATATTGATCATTATTCTCGATAATTATTGCAATAGTACATTTTCTAACACTCATAGTTTTAAACAACATATTTCTAAATACATGAAATGTTACTATTTAAAATATTAAATTGTTTATTTCCAGAACATAATATTGTAGCGTCTGGCTGGAAGTGTTGAAAGGATGGACGAGAAAGACGTTTACTGCCGTCGCTTTATTGTTGAAACTTACAATGATTGCTGTCGGCCGCAGCCACTCTAAAATAACAAGCTAGAGAGCCAAGCTAACAGGCTAATGCTAGCACTCGGGCTGACACACACACACAGCTAATGATCTATATTACTGGATAGGACGCTGCCTACTGGCTAGCATTGAGGCATCGAGGGAAAAGTTATTGTGAAAAAAATCAATATTGTTTTATCTCCCAGCACTACTACAGTTTCATTTGTTGTCGCTGCCTCTTAATTTCAGGTCTCCTTTGGGCCTTACTATCCATTCTCTCTTTCCCTAGGAGCCGGTGTCTCTCTCTAGTTCTCTCTCTCGGGTCGCAGTTTATTTTGCACTTATTTGGGTTTATGCTTCATGCAGAGTGCGCTGATGTAGTACAGCCAGTAGCCTATGGAGTGAGATCACTGTCTTTAATATGAGAGCGCAGAAACGGGGTTAAACTGAATGGAGAAACGAGCAAACAAAGACACTTTGAGCAGAGAGACAGGAACTGCGGTCTTTGCAGAGCTGTACAGCTCGTCTATCTCTGTGCGTCTCACTTTTCTGCTCGATTCTGAAGTTTTTGCTCTCTGTATAATTACAACAGGAAATATGTCAGAGGTTAAAGGCTTCCTAGGTGACTAGCTAGACTGGTAACTTTAGCTGTTCGCCCTAAAATGGGAGAGTCCCATCAAAAATGAACACCCATCTACCTGTAATCATAAGCCTTTCACGCAGACTGAGGTGTATTTAATCCACATTTCATCACCATATCTTCATTAGTATTAAAGTTACTCACTGTTGTTTAGGTAAAGAAGCAAACTAGACATCCGATACCTTCATCACTCCTGCTTAGCGTAAAAGGTGTTCAAATGACTTTCATCACAACAGCGCATTTCAGAGATGTAGAACTTCATCAGTCTGTCTCATGCCAAGGCTGATTAGTGGAGATGTTCGTCAATTCAGCTCAACCAACAAGTAATCACTGGAAGTTCATCACTTTACTAAAGGGTTAGCTTCATCATTTACCTCATTGCAGAGTTGATCAGTTGACCTTAAGTACTTCAGAGGACACCATCCAACAATCCAGCAATGAGGGTGGCATTCTGGCTGGGTGGTTAGCATGTTCACCTCTCAGTCCTGGGGTTTCAAGTTTGAGTCCCAATCTGGGTGGAGCCAATGTTCTCCCTGTGTGCGTGTGGGTTCCCTCAAGGTCTCCAGTTTCCAACCACAGTCCAAAAACTGGAGGTCAGATGAATTTAGGTACTCTAACTTGTCTTGGTGTGAGTGTGTGTTCAGTGGTAGATTGGTACCCTGGCCTAGCTTTGGTTAAAACAGTGCAATGCCATGCTAGTATCAAATGGATGGGTTGGGGGACTCTCTGCTACTCTGAAATTGATTAAGCATTTAAGAAGATGGATGGTTGTAGTATAATCTTAGTCTGGGTATATCAACATACATGTTTGCGTTACTCTCTTATTTTTTTTCCCTTTTCGATTGCACTTCCTGCTCTAATATGGCCGACGCAGCATTTGGCTACACAGGGTTTTGTTGTTATTTGAAGCTCACAGTAAGTCATACTGTGTCCAGATCTACTGCCACTAATTCATGAGATCTTCGTTACAATCTGATTTGAGGCTTGAGCAGAAACAGAAGTGCTGTTTAGGTGAATATTGAGCTCTAGAGTTTGTTAGCATTGTTAGCCTTGCAGTAGATTATTCTGTATTGGGGGGTTTTCCTGTAATTATTGGCAGCCAGTCTTCAGTGAGTGTGCAAACACAGTAGCAACACGTATTAGCACAGATGAACTGATGTAATTTCACTTTCATAGAAAATGTAGATGTGCATAATTTTTAGGTAACTACATCTATTTAAGGCAGCGGACTGTACACTGTCACTGATTGTACACTCAGCACTCATAGTAATTTTGATCTCCACATGATCAGCCAAGACATCTTTGTGCCACTGCAAACCCCTGCATGATGCTAATTGGTGTAAATAAGGCAACATTACTTGTCAGCAACATTAGCCGTGTAGTGTAAAACTCAAAGAGCACATGTTTTGACTGATCGAAAATCATATTTTTCCTTCCTGAACTTTTACCCCTAAAGAAGCAAAAGTTGGACTCTGATAACTGAATGACTAGAGATGAGGGGAAACTGCTTAAATATTTTTAGTGAAGCATTTGCTTTAGTACAGAGTTCAGCAAGTTTAGAATTGGAGCAACAAGGCTAATGTTGCTAACAAACACTAGCACTGAATAGACGCGTAAAAGTTACATTAATTTTTAAAGGTCGCACTGTCATTCTGTTTATTAACCACATCAAAGTCTAAAAACTCAACACTTCTGGTCCAAGATGACAGATGCAGCATTTTTTGCATTCAGTAAAGTTTTTAAAGCTCACAGTAAGTCCTACTGTGTCCTAAACCCACACCCACTGTGAAACTCATTAACTGGACAAACATGTGATCATTCTTATAAGATCTAATAAACTAATTTGTAAAAAGATGTTAAAGACACAGGGTAGTGTCAGGCTATGGGGGAACTGTGTGTGTGTGTGTGTGTGTGTGTGTGTTACAAATATGGCTTTCATATCTCATTCTTCAGTTCCCTAGAACTTCCCATCTCCAAAACTTCCCAAGGTCAGTCTGCTCTGAGATCGTTGGTGGTTTCAGAATTTGTGTTTACGGGGAATTACTTTTTACCAGCAAATAGGATATGAGTAACTAACTAACACACACACACACACACACACACACACACAGGGAACATACAGAAACATGATTTCTCCTGCCCATGTGACTGTGGGTACAAAGAAAAGCACTTTCAGTTATATACATAAGTCTGCGGAATTTTCTCAGCTGTATTCTTAGCTTAGGGTTTTCTTACAGCACCTACATCAAATAATGTGTGCAAAATATTACTGCTTTTTTGTAAAAAGACCCTTCAAATGTGTTTTATGGTTAGTAATATAATAACACATGCTTACAGTTTACTGTAGGAGTTTCTTTTTTATTTTATTCCCAGAAATGGTGTATTTCAAACTGCACAGCACTGATGGGACATCCTGTAGGTTCATCGTACAACTCAGATTTGTGCCACAAGAGGGCACCTTCAGCAGGACAGAACCTGAGTGCTCAGTTCTATTTGTTTGGGACTCATACATCAGTAAAAATCAGCATTTATTGTAACTGTAGACATGATATGGTTTGTTTGAAGCAGAATCTTTAACTAGCAGCTCAAAAGTACCAGAAAGTAAGAAGTTGAACAGAAATAAGAGGTTGTCAGCTACTACGTGACTCCAGCCTTTTGTGTGTATCTTAGAAAAGAGGAAAGCCCTGAAGCTCAGAATGTGAGGAATAGATGCCTGCCAACAGCTCCAGGCTATTTAAGAAGTTAAACATTTAAAGACTACCAACATAAGGACTTGAACACACACACACACACACACACACAGACACACACACACACATACATACAACAATGCTTGTTTTTAATAGCTTGGGCCAGTCATTGCAAGATTTGTAGGAAATGGCTTTACATGGACAAAAGGCCTATACTGTAGTCACATACTTACAGTTCCATTTATAACACTCTTATTAAGCATTATTCTGAGTAAAGAGGCTTGTAAGGTGTAGTTCTGAACACTTTTCAGTGGAAGGGTTTTGTGTAATTTAAGTGAATAAAGTGTGTGTCTGTATAGGGTATATGAATAAGTGAATAAGGTGTGTGTGTGTGTGTGTGTGTAGGGTGTATAAATAAGTGAATGTGTGTGTGTGTGTGTGTGTGTGTGTGTGCGCGGGGTATATGAATAAGTGAATAGTGAATAAGGTGTGTGTGAGTACAGGATATATGAATAAGTGAATATGGTCTTTTATCGTGTCTCACCATCAAACCATGTGTATGTTATTGGTCCTGAAGTGCTGAACACCCTTTCTCTCCTCCCGTCTTCCATCCGTTTATTGTTCCCTTGCTTCCTTCCAACTTCCTGCCTGAGTGGAGAAAGGGGGCAGGGCAGGAAAAGGGGAAAGAAGTAATCTAGTGTTTGTTATTCTCTCATACCCTCTTTCTCTCTCACACTCTTTCATGTCTTCCTTTCTCAATGTGTCTCTTCTGTATTTCTGTTTCTCTGTTGTTCTCTCTCTCTGCTGTAGTGGATGGATTAATGTAAATGTTGAGGTGCAGGGTGTTGTGGGAAAAGATAAGGCTGCTATTAAAAGACCACAAGGCCTTTAGTGTGAGAATAGAGCATTGTTGAGTTAGGAGCTGGACTACACCCTAAACCTGTCCATATCAGCCCTCAGGCCATAGCAACCTTCTGTTCCTCCACAACAGTGCGTGTGTGTGTGTGTGTGTGTGGTAGGTATGCAGCTTGGGTGGCTTCTCCAAGCTCAGGACTGTAGAGTCAGGGTGTGCGAAGGTTTGGCGAAGTCCAAAGTGCATCACCATCAGTCGAAATGTATGCATATAGCAGCATTCAGCAAAAATAGACATAATAGACAATTTCCATCCTTCAATCAAATGTGGTCAGTGATCCAGAATACACACAATAGGAACAAAAGTATTGGGACACATGTTCATTCACTGTTTTTTCCTCAAATCAAGTGTATTGAGTTTTTCCTGCTTTTGTTGGAGTTACAGTCTTCACTATCCAGTGAAGGCTTTCTACTAAATGTGAGAGCATTGTTGTGAGGATTTGATTGCTTTCAATGACTAGACTGAGGTCAGGATGTTGGATGATCATTACCACCACCTCATCCCCAAAATCAAGTATTGGATGGAGCAGAGAATATGGATCCATTGCTCCACAGCTCAATGCTGGGGGTTTTAAACCCCTCTAGTCCACACTCTGGCATTAGACATGATGCCAGTAGGTACATGTTTTCTCCTGTTTTATTGGCAGTACTTCTTTACAGGCACTAGACAAGCTCTGTGTATATGCATTTGTACATCTGTGTCAACCTAATGTAGCTGAATGCATTCATTACAAGGGGTGTCCACAAACTTTTGTACATGTAGTGTATGACATACTGTTGTCTGTAGTGAAGTAAATGTTCAGGTCTAAAACTAGCTGCTTATGTTCTTAGCTAGCGAATATAGGCCTAGTTTAGTTGAGCTTTTGTCATATAGTCATATCAATTAGAAATGATATAAGTAATGGATAACTTTATGCTAATTGGTGGGTATAAGCTTGCATTACCTTAGCTACATTAGCTTTATAGCTCCAATGAAAAAGTAAAGAATCTTCATGTTTTTGATTTGATTTGTTCTTTTAAGATGAGAACTGTAAAATGTGTAGACATGGTATTTTAGGGCATAAATAAAGGCTTTAGATTAGCATACGTTTAAAGTATACATTGAGAAAAAAGTGTTTTAAGTGTTCACACTGTATGTATGTAAAGAATCTTTAAGCGTATGAGCCAGTTAAAGCTTGCTAAAGGCTTTAGATCAGCCTCTTAGGGCTCATACGTTCCGCCTGACTTTTCCACTCATGTGATTAGTATAAGCAGTGTCATTCTTGTATGGATAAAATCTCAAATTCTCTACACTTGGGGGGCATGTTTGGGCACCAAGCTCCATTTACAGAACAGATTTACAGTGTATTACCTCAGAGTAAGTATATGCATTAGGGGTTGACCGATATCCTCAGGGCCGGTACTGATACTGATTATTAGTTGTCAAACACCTTGAAACTAATGTTTGGTGACTGATATTCATTTCAAAAATGTATGTTTGCAATGTGTAAATTTACAAGCATGCAGCTCTTACTCACAGCTTACAATAAATGAACATGGTTTAATATAAGAACAATATAAAAATAAAGAACTTTGAGCTTTAGGTAGTTGTAATGACACTGAAAAGCACATCTCATTGGATTTACTCAATATGTAGTTCACATTTCTACCAATCAGAGTTTTGTGCGTGGGACATTGAGCCAGACTAAAGATGTGTGAGCATCAGATCTGCACCTATATATACAAAAATAAGTAAATAATAAATCAAGTGCTGATTCAGTCAACTCCAAATGTGCATCCTGACTAATAATCCAGTATCCGTAAGCCAGTGTCTTCAGATGATGCCATTTGACTGAAAACTAGAGGCTGATAAAGTATTTGAAACTAACATAAATATAAACATTACAAAAAAAATTAACCAACGCCAGAAAAGAGTGTGAGAATAGCAGTGAGAATTCTATTCATTTTGTTCTTAAACAGCTGCACCTTCTCCTCTTTCTTAGATGATCCTTAATTTAGATTGGTCCACAGTTTGAGCTTTTTTTGCAACATTCAAGACAAAATTTGGTGGCTTTTCTGCTGTCCACGCGACGTGAAGTGAAGTAGATAAGCTAGAGAAGCACTTTCAGTACCTCCGCTCCAAACAATTACAATGAACGCATATAAGGGATTGGACTTGCATGGAACCGCCCCAGCAGAGCAGCAATTTGTTGCTTTTCTTGGGATTGTTACTGGGTTACCTCCTCTTCTGGCTCAGCGATTGGTCATTGAGGCAAGCTCCTGTCCTGGTTACTGGTTTTCTTAAAAGCTCTGGCGCTGCAGTTTAGTGCAGAGCCATTTCAGTCATTTTCAGCCATTTCTGTTCAGTTTCCTGGTCTGCAGGCTGGTTTTTGTAGAGGTCCTGCTCTGTCTCAACTTTTATCGCCTAAATCTCCTTTTCTCAGTCCCTGACCTCCTCTCAGTCTAGTTCTAGATAGTGCAATATGGCGGTTCCTCCTCTTTTTTGGCAGTCAGTGGGCCGCAGAAGCCTCCTATAGCCAAGGTAGAGTTCAGACAGGGAGACTTCAGTGCCCTAGGCCACTTCAAGGGACATTAGGCTCTGTAGAGGCTCTCCTGGTGCAGCCATGCACCTGTAGAGCATAGAGATCTGTTTAGATCTACCCCAAGTGGCAGCGCACCTTGTGAAAGGGTAGAGCCTCTGCTTTAGTGCTCTTGAGGTAAATTTTTTTTTTCTCCCATCACTCCCTTTGTGTGCAGTGGAAGCGAGTGTGCACCATGTCTTCCCACCTCACTGCACTCATTCATCCCGTGGCATTTATTGGGTTGTTTTTCCTTTATTTTTTCTTGCCGCTCCCCTTTTCTGCACTTGAATCCAAGTGAGCGGAGTATTCAGTGATTGATGGAGACCTTTATTCAGCATAGCCTAGCATTAGCAGTTTAGCAGTATAGCATATGATGAAGTGAAGTGTTGTTTTATTTAGACACTTTTAGACTGTAGCTGTTTCATATGACAGGGCAGTAGTAGAGCTGGTTTTGTAGCTTCTCTGTGAATGTTTTAAGTGCTTTCACAGATGTCTGGGTCTGGAAGCTGTTTGTCAGATGTTAGCATGTTAAGCTAATCTGTTGTGCATTCTGGTTGTTCTCTGTGGCCTTTTTCTTTTCCTGCCCAAGAAAAAGACGATGAATGACACCCTGGTGTTTCACTTCAAACATGAAAATACATACTTAAAATACTGATATTTAAAAGACCACTACTGACATGTTGCTACAATGTTGTCAATGTTTTTGACATTGTGCACTACATTTTCTGCATGTCCCAGAGTGTTAATGTTACATTTAACTTTGTAAATGAGATTTACATACCCAAGCGTCACTTTCCACAATAAAAGTCTATGTATATTGTTTTCCTATGAAGACTTTTATTATGAAAAGAGAGTAGGAAGTGTTTATAATGTCCAGCTTCATTAACTTCTCTCAGCCAAATGGTCACTATTCTGACAGACGTGCAACAACACAACAAAAGTGCAAGTTAAGCTGAATGAAATAACCACATACAATATGATTAAACTTCAAATCTAACATAAGTTCATGTGCAGAAACTGAAATACATCTACAGTTCAGACCTTACAAGAGAAATACAGATTTCTATGGCAAACACGTCCAGTATAATTCTGGTAGTAATGCAACAATACTGACAAAACTTTACACTAAACTGAAACAAAGTTGTACAAAGTAGAGAAAATACAAATGTCTGAGAAGTATGCATATCTGTAGATGCATGTTCATAAGTAGAGAAATATGCACATCTGAGAATGGAATTAAAGGCACCAAGAGTCCAAAATGACCAACTTCTGAATCTCTATTTACATTGTAATAAATGTACATTTCATTAAATTTCAACTTTTACATTACATTCCACATTTCATGATGTGATTTTCACTTAAATTCAGCTCCATGTTTGTCAGACTGTATTATTGTTTGCTGTCTTTTTCTGATATAAATGATCTGTAGATACATCTGTCAGGCTCCAATAAAAATACATGCATATATATTTCTCTGCCACACTTGATGGATGCACAATTTTTACACCCATCACTCTTCTATTCAGTTCAGGTCCATCCAGTCAAGAACCTGAAGAGTAAGAGTGTGTGTGTGTGTGTGTGTATGAACGAACACTGTATCCTCTGTACTTGTCCTCATTAAAACAGACACGGTTGAACACACAGGCCCATCACACACTTCATCACACACACTTTCCAGTTTGCCCAGTATATTTCTGTGAGGTCATCCCAGTAACTCTTGCTGCCCCCCTTTCCCTCTGAACACTTATTACTCCACTGTTTCACATCTTCAGATGTAAAAATTATATTTGTTCCAGTTATATTTACATACTTGTATTTTGAAAAATAATTGAACCCTAAAAAATAGCTTATGAGATTATAAGTTTTTAACTTTATAAATATATCAAATGAAATAAAATCACAATGGAAACAAATGGCCATGCATGTGGTCAGTTTATGCACCTTTACTATAACTGTATTTGAGTAAAATGATCATTTTTGTTTTGTTCTATAAATTACACACAAACATTTCTACCAAATCCCACATAACATCTCAAATAAAACATTTATTACCAGAAAATGATCAGCTGGTCAAAGGTGCAATGTTTTCGGATCTTGAATAATGTACAGAAAAGAGTGAAGCTGTAAATTAACATTTTATTAGAATTCCCTGTTCCACCTTAAATTTTGCAGCAGTTACATTCAGGTGCTTCCAGCTCTCTGTAGTAATTGCAGCAACATTTAAGGTGGAATGAGGAGTTCTACTGAGGTAATGTCAGCTTTATAAGAAAAGTTTATGTTGATTTGAACACAACACAATACTAATGCTTTAATGTATTGATGTGCACCAGGGTTTCACAATACTGCTGGGTGACTTTATGAAGCAGCTCGGCTTTGTGATGTTCTTCCTCTTGATTAGTTCCCAGAGGTTTTCACTAGACTTCAGGTCTGGACATTGGACTGGATTCTTTGTGTGTTTGTATGTGTTTGTGTGTGTGTGTTTGTGTTTGTGTGTGTGTGTGTGTGTGTGTGTGTGTGTGTGTGAGAGAGAGAGATGGTCAACTGATTGACCTGTGCTGAAGAGAACAAGGACACGGAGAATAAAACACACACTTCTCTGTTCCTGATTGGATGCTGCTCTGTAGGAGTGATGTCATGGTCTGGATAAAATATGTTCAGATCTAAAGCTCCACCTAGAGGCAGCTTTTATTAATATCCTGCAGAATTACAGCTGAATCTTCACTCTTGTACTATTGGCATTGACTTCTCACCTAACCGATGAACATTGTAGTTCCTGCTTAGTAATCCACAAAACTCTCATAAAAGGTAGAGGACAGTCACTGGTCAGCCTGTTACTGGGGTGGTGTTGCTCAAGGTTCCTTCTCTAGGACCTTCAGTTGCAGAACAAAACACTGTCAGATTGTGTTGTAATGAATGTAATTAATGATATATTGACTCCACTCATCCTGTCGTGACTCCAGACTTTTATTTTAGTTTGAAAAAGTTCAGTTAAAGATACTAATCTGCTATTTTCTCCTGGAAAAGTCCATGTAGAACCTTTAAGATACAGTACTAGACCTTAAGAAGCACTGTGCTGGACCTATAAGGCTACATTTACCCCGTGGTGGACTAAAATGTACTTGTGCTGTATCTTTTATTTTGACTCTCTCTCTCTCTGTGTAGGAGCAGGTGAAGCAGAGTGGACAGGAGGAACCTAAAGACACAGATACATTAGTGCAGGAGACAGACAGTCAGTATGGGACATGGGAGACGGGACTACGCACAGATGAAAGGTATTTAATTTATGGTTTTAATATATAGGAGCAGAATATTTCTATATTTAAGCTCCCAGGACTAAAAATGAGCCACCTTGCATTTTTCCACGGCAGTAACATCACCTGCAGATGGCGCTGCTTGTGGATGATCAGGCTATAAATACCTGTGGTGTGTGAGGGGATTCGTAGATTGGGAAGAAGTGGTACAGTGCAGTGAATGTCTCATTAAGTGTGAGGAAAATGGGTCACAAAGCAGATGTTAATGATTGGCTAAGATGAGTGATGTCATTTGGATGCCAAGGGTCGGAGTGTAAAAGAAGTAACTGAATCTGAATGTGCAGGTGTGTGGACGTGTACAGTCATACAGGTCTACCAGCAGTGGTAAAAAAAAAAAAGTCTACAGGAAACTCTCCTCAGAATTGTGGCCAAAGGACAGACTGTTGGCGGGTTTCACAGCTTGTGAATGAAAATCTTATCACTTGCAGGCAATAATAGCTTCTAGAATTAAATGTAAGTCCTTCACAACACATTTCTGAAAGAACACAGAGAACCGCAGACCATCAACATGTGGAGCAGAGTGGAGCAAGAACTTCTGCTCATGAAGTTGTCTGGTTACAGTGAGCAAAGTGACAACAATTGTACTGTTTGTGACTGAAAGCTTGTTCTCTGGTCGGCTGGTTTCAGCCTGTATGTGAACGATGCTGAGCATGATGTTTATCTTAGACCTCAGGAAGCCTTCAGTGAGGACTAAATGCAGGGTTTGGTTCAAGCTGGTGGAGGCTCTGTGATGTTCTAGGGGTTGTTTAATTATGCAGAAATGGCTCATTTAGTTGAGGTGATGGTAAATTTGAACCACAGTACCTACATTGAGCCCCCCCCTCTCCAGGTTAAAGTACATGTTTAATTGATGTTAAGTGTAAATAAGAGAACCTGTCTTCTACAAACCTCTGCACATTTGAATGCACGCTTAGTGAATTTAACAATTGTTTACAATTTAAAGTAAAAAATGATACAGGCTTCCTTTTACACACGTTCATTCAGTAAATGAACTGAAATTGTGCAGTAAAATGTGCATCAGTTCGTTTAAACTCTGCTTTAGCTGAACATTTGCATACTTAAACACTTTCCCACATCTCTGGGCTGCTTTTAAAAACACTTCCTTAAAGTTAAGCTGAAAGTTAGCATAACTTTGCTATGCAAAGGTCCGTTCTGTTTGTTGCTCTAATGCTGAGCTTAAGAGTCGTGTCCACTTTCACAGTGAAGGTCACAGTGCGCTTACAGCAGGGATATAGAGCCTTTCTACTGATTCTGGTAAAAGTGGTGGAGGACTGATGACTTCTGCTGACTCACTGCAGCTAAAACATCACTGTAGCAACTTAACACCAGGATCAATAACTGCAGTTCAGTGGACAGACAGTGTGACCAATTCTGCTGATAATGAGCTCACGGGCATGGACACCACCAGAGCAACATATTCACTTCTGAACATGTTACACAGAGACTGGATTATGACTTCTAAAAATGCTTTAATGTGGATTTATGATGCATATGAGAGAATGTGCCAGAAATAAAGTCAGACTGTGTCTAAATGAATGGAGCTGATAGGAACTGAGAGTACATATCATGTAAGTGCTAATGCAGTTCTGTTGTAGCTGATACTACAGCAGTGAACTTTAGACCCACTGCGTGGAGTTGAGACTGTAAAGAGACTTTGATTATCTTATGTGGAAATAAACCTCTGCTACCACCTTGTGTCCTATATTATGTATTACACTAAGACTCTTGGTTTGTTATTCTCTCGCTTTTATAATGTGGTACTTCAGGGGTGTTTTTATTTTTCCAACTCTGAGTCGGTTTGATGTCTAAAGATTATTAGTATTAGCATCTTAAAGTTTTGATTGTGGTTTCTGACACTGTGTGTTATACTGTTATCTATAAACATGTAAAATATGGACAGAATTCAGTTTACAAGGTGACTGCTACTACTTATTGTAGCTAGCAATACAACACACACACCCACCCACACACACACACACACACACACACACACACACACACACACACACACACACACAAAAAAACCTTTTTAAAAGGTGTCTGCAGGTATAAATGAGTTAAATTTTAAGATTTTTAAAAAACCTTTGCAGCGACTTTAAATACAATTAACGAATAATCATTATTCTCAAATCATCTGATGGTCAATTTTGATGCTCCTATTGAATATACATTTATACATATTTATGATTGGCGCCCTGTCCTTGGCTTAGTTGGGATCATGTAATGCCCTGTCCTGCACCCATTGAGGGAGTAGGGGACTAATCGCAAACCTTATAAAGATTAAGCAGGTGGGATAATGGATGGATGGATGCTCATATATATATATATATTCTAACACATAAACTAACTAGATATAAGGCTGGCTAGCAAAGAGAAGAAGCAGAAGTACTATGAGACTAGAGACTAAAACATTTTAAGACTCATCAAAATATTTTAAGTGTTCCAGACAAAACAATGAGTTTATGGTGGTATTAACCTGATAATAAGATGGCGCTGCATGAGGATGATCAGGCTTTAAATCTGCAGGGGGTGTGAGGGGATTCATTGATTGAGTAGAGGTGGTACAGTGCAGTGAATGTCTTGTTCTCTGTATGGAAAATGTTTCACAAAGCAGATGTTAATGATTGGCTAAAAGGAGTCATTGTATTTGGGTGCCAAAGGCCAGAGTATGTAGGAAGTAGCTGAATTTGCAGGTGTATGGAAGTGTACAGTCATACAGGTCTACCAGCAGTGGTACAAATAACAGTCTACAGGACATCAGAATTGTTTCATGCCTTGTGTGCTGTCTGCCACAATTCTGAGTTTCCTGTAGACTAAGATTGTTACCACTGCTGGTTGACCTCTATGACTGTACACACACCCTGCAGGTATTTATAGCCTGATCATCCTCCTGTAGTGTACTGCAGTCTGAAAAAACTACCACATGGGTCATATGATCCATTGTTCTAGATAACAGCTGGTCATACAGTATCAGAAACCACAAGAATAGCAAGTCTGTCATGAATGTTTGAGGCTTTATCATCTCTCTATATATCTAATGGTCTCCTCTGTTGTGTAGTCTCACACCAGCTACCCCCTCATCAGACGGCATCCTCACCCCATCTCCACGGAAAACCACCCCTCCGCACACACCTGAAGAACCCACACCTGCAGACACTCCCACTACCCCCGCCCCTCCATCGGAGGAGCCGACGGAGCCGCTGTCTTTCCCAGAGGTTTGTATTATGAGACATTATAAAGGAGGAGAGCAAGGCCCTGAGTGGCTCAGCAGGCTAAGACGCTGACACTATGACTTGAGGATTGAGAGTTTGAATCCTGGTCATGCTGTATGCCATCAACAGCCAGGGCCCAAGAGAGCAAAGGGCAGGTAGATGGCGCTCTCTCTCCATATCACTTTCATATTACAATGTCTGCTGGCTCGGGCGTCTACTGATTGGTTCATTCGCAGCTGGGACTCCTGCGCTTTCCTCAGAGCGCGTTGGCTCCCCAGTCACGGTGTATCAGTGGTAGTTCTAAAAGAGGTGGTGGCTGCATTACACACAGCGGAGGATACTTGTGCATGTTTTCACCCTCCTAGAGTCAGGGACAGTGCAAAGTTATGGGGAGAGTCCTGATGGGATGGGCTAACTGACTACTACTACATTGGGAAGGGGATACATTTGGCACAAAAAAAAATAAAATCATTGGATTTGTTTATCAGGGTGACATCTGTAATGAAACCTCAGAAGCACTGTGTACATTTAATCCAATCCCCAAAAATCAAAACAAGATCATATTTTATTTTAAACATCAGATCATAATACAATAGCTCCTCTTTTTCCTACACACACTGATTATGATCTAGACCCCCCATACTCAAATAGCGGCCTCCGGGCCTTTTTAGGCCCATTGGGCATCTATTTCTGGCCCGCGAGCTGTTTTGAAAAGTTTTTTTTTTTTTTTTAATTATGATTTTTTTCAATCGCGCTGTCCGCTCTTATTTTGAAATCGCGCACCGCGATCTCAAAACGAGGCTGGGGATTGCCTCCATGGCAACAATAAACAGATAGCAGTAAAGCCCTCGGAAACGAGACAGTCACTCACTTAGCAGCAGCAACACGTTTACCTACCGGAGCAATAATGGCATGCTCGCAATTTGTCCCAAAAAGAAAACTGGACAGCGAAAACCGCCAGTTCCAGCCAGAATGGACAGAAAGGTTTGTGAATCTGCGTTCTCAACCATGAACATTGTTAAAAATCAGTACTGCAGTCGACTCACAAATGAGCATGTGCATCAGTGTGTCTGCCTGGCCATCACACCACACACTGAAGGCTATTTGCTTTGGATCTTGAACAGGGTTATGTTTGGTTTAGTTATTCATTTTAATTTATGCCCAAATGCAAATTATATTTTTATTTTAGGTATTTATTTAAAAAAAAATCTGTAAAAATATTTTTGTTTTGAATAAAAAGGAAATGTTATAAATGTTATGTTATATTGTTATGATACGTTATCATACACGGTCCCAATAAATGGCCTCTTGAGTCATTGAAAAAAAAAAATTGTGGCCCCTTATCATTTCTATTTGAGTACCCCTGATCTAGACTAAAAGTTTAGAATCTGTACTTTCACCATTTGTTTAATGAGTTACGAGTGAGAAATAATGAATATAATATGACAGCAGGCCATAACTGCCCGGTAATTAACACTACAGGCACATAGTCAACACCTTTTCTTAAAGAGCATCACACTAATAAAAGTAGTAAACAAAAAATGAGCTGAGGCTCTTTCTCAGCTCTGTCTTTACTGTATTTCTCCTCTCTTCCTGTTAGACTCCCACCATTCTGCTGGACACCAGTGCTCTTCGGTCCAGAGCTCAGCTCGGTAAGAGACTGAGCCGCAGAGCCCCGCCCTCCAGAGCTGCTCGCCAGAGTGCTGTATTAACACAGCTGACTGAGGATTCTGCCACAGGAGGGGAAGAATGGCGCTACAGAGACTCAACAGGTGCAGTTTTTGATTATCTGGACACAAGCATAGACATACTAGAGCTGAAACTAGTCATTACTTCTGTAATCTGACAACTTTTATTTGATTCATCTGCTAATACAACCACTGTGCCTTGTGTGGTCACTTTGCAACATCACAGCACTGCCAGGATTCAGTGTTGTCACTGTGGTGGTCTGTCCTGATCTCAGTTCTGTCTGTGATGCTGCATTATTAACACTTTAGATACTAATTTTATTTGTACAATGTTAAGTCATTTAATAGATGCATTTCCCCATGAATTAAACTATAATTAGACAAGTGTAAACTAAGCTGAAGTCCTGGTAAGCAGTCTATGATCATGAGACCCAGTACCATACCTGGGAATTCCCGGGAGCCTCATGTATACACTGAAATACAGTATAGACTTAGTTTAGTACACTTTTAGTTTAGCGAGACTACTATAGAGCACATTTTAAATGAAACAGCAGGTCATATTCCCCTCTTCACTTCCTGTACAGCACTACAGTCTGTCAGAGTGACTGTGTGGATCATAACACACTTTTTAAATGAAACTGTAGAAGTCAGTTTTAGGTTCAGAAGAATAATCTCATTGTTTCTCTCTCTGTAGAAGATAAAACAGACTCTAAGCCTCAGGATGATGAGGAGTCAGACTCTGAGGAGCAGGTTCGAGACTCCCGGACCCCTGCCACCCCCTCCTCATCTGCAACCCAACCACAGAGAGTCTCTCTCTTCCCAGGCATGGACCCTTCTGCAATCATGGTGAGTCATGTCGGAGTTTTTTGTTGTTGTTGTTGTTGTTTTAATTCAGTGATGCAAATAAAATAAAATACATGTTTAGTCCTGCAGGGAACGTTCTAGAGTTGGGCTATTGGGTTGTGATGTATAAACTACAGTGTGCAGACAAGTAAAATGAATAAACACATATAATAGAGTAACAATGCATGATGGAGAATAGACAGATTGTTAATCTAATGCACTACACTTCCCAACAGCCCCTCCTCCTTGCACACACTCTTAGACTCACAGATATAAATGAGGAAATTGTAGTTTTTGTTTGCTCCAGTTTAGTAGTGGATCTGCAGATCTTGGCAGGTTTACCTCAGACAAGTAATGGTCTACTTCACTTGTAGCATCAGCCGTTGCACTTGAGCTCTGCCTGCTCTGTCCCACAGTGCTATCCAGGAGATGCCAAAGGTCACCTATAGGTGTACAGGGGGAAAAAACATCTATTAATGACATTAACATTATATAATATTACTAAACTGAATAAAGACTTACTATTGGTTGAAGAGGGAGTATTTCTTATTATCTCAGCACAATTCCCTTTCAGCCTTGTAGTTGCTTCTTCTAATTTCGTGGAGCTCAAGAAACCCAGTTTTTTAAATCTAGTGGGCATGGTCATCACAGTTATTGTCTCTGCTTTCAACGAACGGTCTATGACCCGGCGTTCCAAATTGCCACCAAGCTGCCTTGCCATGTTTGTAGTTAAGCTGTGCGTCTTAAACTGGGTAGTGTGGCTTAGCATCTTCAGCATAGGTATAACCTTAGATGCACTCACCCATTTCTCCCCTGAAAGCTCTACAGTAGCCTGCTGAAATGCACAGAGAACCTGAATTGTCTCTTTGATGGTGGCATACTCCGAAGATGTTGGTGGGGTTATTTCGGTCTTTAGAGAGGCCAGAGCTGCTCCAACTGGTTCTCTGAGGTCATATAGGTGCTCCAACATGTTCTATTCCACCTGGTGTCCACGTCTATTATCATCTTAAGAACAGGTCGTCCCATCTGCTTCTGTACTTGTGTCAGTGTTTCTTTTGCAGTGGTTCTGGTTCGGAAAAATGTAACCATTTTTCTCTCAACTCAGACAGGCCTGGTACTTCATCAAATGACTTTTTGACAATTAAATTCAGAGAATGTGCAATACATAGAGCATGTCTTACATTCAGTTTGTTAACACATGCATTCATGTTGGCATGACATGACTTTGTCCTGTATTCCCCACTCCTCCATGAATCTTGTATGAGCCAATGCCAAGTTCTTAGCAGTATGAGTGCTTGGGGAAAATGCTCTATCCCAAGCAAAATTGTCCCAAGCTGGTCCTCTCCATCAATGAAATGACAGGTCACGGCAAGGTATGCTTCCATGTTGATGGAAGTCCACATGTCTGATGTGAGGCTGACACACACAACTTCTCCTTAGCCTCTTCATACTGCTTGTCCACCATTGCCTTCAGAGTCTGTAAACACAAACATGAATATGTAGCCTACTATTCATTTAATGTTCAAGTAGCAGTGAAACACTTAATCCATGTTCCTACAATACACACCTGTCTGGTTGGCAGAACGTATGTTGGATCCAGTAAACTTAAAACCCACATCTTCCACAATGGAAAAGGGCTGGGAGTCTTTGATGACCATATTAACTAGGGCATCATCCACCATTTTCTTTCTGAAATCTGAAACAAAACATAAAGGGGGACATTATAGGGGCCAACCACATGATATAAATAATTTAAGAAATATTATCTATTATTTTGACTGGTGTCTGGACCACTGTCAGCAGACTGGGCAAGCTCATGTATTGCTCTGTAATGTCGGAAAGGTTATATATAGGCTATGGAGAAGGTCATAATGATGAAACATAAATACAGCTATAATCTACCTTGTTTTGAGCAACCAATTCAAAAAGTTCCCTGACAGGAGAAGTCCTCCTCTTTCTGGGTGGCTCCATAGTGACAGGCAGAAGCCTACCTAGCTTACAACTAGCCTAAAGTCAATAATAATAATAATAATAATAATAATAATAATAATAGCTAATCTATTTTATAACAGAACTTTAACCACTAACTGTAACTAATTAACCAATGCACACCTCTCACAACACCAAACGCCAACTCAAAACCCACAAAGGGCTGCGAGGCTCCAACCCCCTTTGTGGTTGTGACACTCAAAATGAAACGATGATGTGGCCCACTGAATCCAAGGACTCATTTGTCATCAGTCACGTGATTTTTACGGTAATGACACACACCTCGAACCGGGGCTTCATCTGGCACGCCCCTTTTTGCTCGACACAGGCTCCGAGGCATCGCTTCAAATGTTACATCACTATCTCTAGCATCTAGCTTTGTCTTTAGCTTCTAGCCTTGTCCTTAGCATCCAACCTTGTCCTTGACCCTTAGCATGTTGTCCTCTTGTCCTAGCTTTATTCCCTTGATCCTGTCCTTCATCCTCCTAGTTACCTTTAGCCCTTTCCCTGTTTGTTAGCCTTAGTCTTCACCCTCTTCTTTATCTTTAGCATTTACGCTGTTTGTACATTTTTTACTTTTTCTTGTTCCCTGTAGTTATCCTTAGCCTTATCTCTATTATTTAGATTTAGCCTTATGCTACTTTTTTGGTTTGGGCCTATATGCTGTCTTTTGTTTATTTGAGCCTTTGAGTTACCTTGTGTTCATTAAGCCTTTTTCAACCATCTTGTGTTTTTGCCAGTGTGCCGTCTTGTGTTTTGTTAAATATATCTTCATTAAACTCATCTTTTACTTTTCAACCTTGTTCACCTTCGCCCTTCCTCTACGCTGAGTCAGCCTTACAAATTGAATTCACTGTCAGGTTTGGAAAAATGCAAAATGTTTATATTTTCAATAACTGATGAAACTTTTAATCTTGAGAATATTGAAACATGAACCCAGGATTGTGACTGGAATCATTGGCTGAGTGTGTCATTACATATTTATTACTATGTCATCACCACTTTTATAAGAAAATCTTTTTCTTTTCTTTTTTTTTTTTTTTTTTTACATTTTGTCTTAACACATAATTTACACACCATGTTAACTCGTTAGTGTCAGAAACTCTTTCCAGTCAAGAACGTCTCATATTTATATATTTTTACATTTTAATATTTAAAACTAAATATTTCCTTAGACTTACTTAGTCTGTGTGTGTGTGTGTGTGTGTGTGTGTGTGTGTGTGTGTGTGTGTGTCTCAGGCCCAGCTGAAGAAGCGAGGTGAATCAGACACTCAGATAGACAGCCCCTCCTCCTCTCAGCTCTCCCGATCGCCCAAATCTCCTTTCCTGCCACGAGCTTCACGTGTGCTGCCCCCTGCTGGCAACAAAGAAAACGGGTGAGTGCATTTAAACCCCAACATCCACTAAAAAGAGTTTCAGGTTCTGTCATCCTGAAACTTTGCAGAGTGCTGACCTTGCATATCTGCCTGTTAGTAAGACATCTGCACTTCTACTCTGAGAAGCTTCTGAGACAGTCTCTGGTCCTGGAGTGCAGCTGTGCTGTTTTCCTCCTCCAACACATCCGACTGAACTAATCTTTCAGTTCACAGCCTATCCTGATTAGAAGTGGGTTGTTAGAGTGTAAAGGTTACTAACGTATGAGCAGAGATCTGAAATAAAGCTGAAATAATCAGATTACTTACCCTGAAGAACACGACTGGCTGTAACAGTGCTAAGACAGTACTTAGAGCTAGGTTATAGGCCCCAAAATATGAGCGTTATAGTTTTCTGTATCAGTTAGGGGTGCACAATATGTTAGCCAGAATTTTTTGCTGATAAGTAGAAAAATTATACATCTGGATAGACAGATACAGTGGTGCCCTTGTGACCCCTTTAAAATTTTCGATATTTCTGCATAAATATGACCTAAAACATCGTCAGATTTCCTAAAAGTACATAAAGAGAACCCAGTTAAACACATGAGACAAAAATATTATACTTGGTCATTTATTTATTGAGGAAAATGATCTAATATGACATATCTGTGGCAAAAGTATATGAACCTTTGCTATCAGAACCTGTTTTGACCCCCTTTTGCAGCAATAACCACAACTAAATGTTTCCGGTAACTGTTCTTTAACTTGTGTTTAGGGTCGTTGTCTTGGTCCATAACTCACCATCTCTTGAGATTCAGTTCATGGACAGATATCCTGACATTTTCCTTTAGAATTCTCTGATATAATTCACAATTCATTGTTCCATCAATGATGGCAAGCCATCCTGGCCCAGATGCAGGAAAGCAGACCCAAACCCTGATACTACCACCACCATGTTTCACAGATGAGATAAGGTTCTTATGCTGCAATGTCATGTTTTCTTTTCTCCAAACATAACACTTTTCATTTAAACCAAAAAGTTGGTCTCATCCATCCACATCAATAGGAAATCATTCTTCCAATAGTCTTCTGGCTAGTTGATTAGAAGTTACTCTGGGGTCCTTTGTGACCTCGCTGACTATTACACGCCTTGCTCTTGGAGTGATCTTTGTTGTTCGACCACTACTGAGGAGGGTACCAATGGTCTTGAATTTCCTCCATTTGTACACAATCTGTCTGACTGTGGATTGGTGGAGTCCAAACTCTTTAGAGATGGTTTTGTAACATTTTCCAGTCTGATGAGCATCAACAACTCTTTTTCTGATGTCCCTGTTCTTTACATAAAACCGGGTCCCCACTCACACCTGATTGTCATCTCATTGATTGAAAACAGCCAACTCTAATTTCACCTTCAAATGAACTGCTAATAGAGGATCACATACTTTTGCCTCTCACAAATATGTCATATTGGATCATTTTCCTCAATAAAGAAATGAACAAGTACAATATTTTTTCTCATGTGATTAACTGGGTTCTCTTTGTTGACTTTTAGGACTTTTAGTGTGAAAATTTTATATTTTAGGTCCTATTTATGCAGAAATGTAACCTCAAATACAGATTTAGGTTACTTGACCTAAGCGAATGCGCTGGTACATGTGGAATAAGTAGATCAGGTATATACATGGGAGCCTGACCATGGAACACTCTAGAAAGGGTAAAAAATTTAATCTGAATCCTTTGTTGGAAAGGAAGCCAATGCAGAGTTTTTAATAATGCAGTTATATGAGATATTTTATTTGTCCTTGCAGCGTTCTGTATTGCCTACAAGCAATTTTGAGCAGACATGCTAAGTGAAGAGAAGAGTGCATTACAATATCAATGTGAGATGAAATAAAAGCATGAATAAGCATCTCTAGCTCTGTGTTAAACGTGGGCTATATAAGTGTATGACTGTATATTTGGGGAAAAAAAATTAGTAGCATGTAATTGAACCTGTAAGTAAACTATAGTATTAATCTGGAAGGAAAAGCAAACCGAGTGAGTCATATATGTGGGGAAATTACAGTGAAATGTACATTTAGGCACTGTTTATTAGTAGTTTATCACGTTTCAAGCCTTTATGGCTACAATGAGACACAGAACTGAGTGTGTGAGCATGCTTTCTGTCCTCATACAGGGAGGCGTCTTCACCGCAGTGGCTGAAGGAGCTTAAAAAGAAGCGGTTGAGTCAGCACGAGAATGACAGCTAGGCCTCAACAAGCAAGTATGAGACATCTCTGTGTCAGCTTCTCTTCAAATGTAGTTCATTCACCAAAACATGTTTGCTGTCTATCTTGGTGGTATGTCTCAACATTGCTAACTAACACTAGAACTCAATCGTCACCTAAATGGCCTGGTCGTTCCTGTGTAAATACATTAACACAACTTCGTCCAGATGTTACTGAAGGTCTCAGACTAGATGATGTGATTTAGAACACAGTATTACTTACTGTGAGCTTTAAAAACTTGTGTAGGTGAATGCTGCATCAGCCATCTTATAACTGATCTAGAATCAGTTTTAGTGATGATGAGCATACAGTTAAATCTGATCTTGGATCAGACTACTTTGTGAATACTACTTTTAGCTTCTGTAATCAAGTTGTGTGGCGGCAGTTGTGGCGTGGTGGCTGGGGAACCTTTCTTGTGACCATAAGCATGTTGTGCAAGTACTGTGCACTTTCACTTTAATTTAATAGGTCATACTGAGTCCTTAACCACATTCACTCATCTGTGAGGCCTTCATTAACATCTGGCTGAGCTTTGAGTGGGCTGAGAGACATTTTGACATACTTTTACAGAAACAGTTGTGCTATTTAGGTGACTATTGAGTTCGTGTTAGCAACCTTAGCTTCACAGCTCTAGTTCTAAACTAAAGAAGCAATATTTGAACTCCAAACCTGTCTTGGCCTATTTACTGCACCTAACTTCCCTTTTAAAGTCTTTTTTAAAGATATTGTTTTGCTGTCATTTGTTCTTTCTCCAGGATGCCTTATTAACTGGAGTATCTGTAGCTAAAACTCGATGACAGAAGCCTTAACCTTTGACCTGGAGTCGATGGGAAACCCACTGCTGCTGATTACATCATTGTTCTGCTCACGTTTGATGGTTCGCTTTCTCCGTGCTCCGCCCCCGCCGCTTGAGGTGTTACACGTGCATGGTGCCTTCCTATGAGATCTGTGACCAACATTTGTGTGTATGCACACTCTGTTGTGTTCGTCTGCCTGTGTTAAGCCGTATCTCCTCACACACACACACCCCTCACCCCCACCCCCAAGAGGATTGTTCTTTTTGCATAGAGCCACTTTATTTACTAGTGAGCTACAGAAATGGGCGGTGCTACAACAATACATAAATAGACGGTTGCAGTCATGGGACCATACGTGTTTGACAGTAACCCGGAAGTGCTTTGCATGACTGGAGGACCGCCCAGTTACTCTATTCCTAATGTCGATTTTACATTTTTTTTGTTGATAGTTTTTGTTTGTTTTGTTTTCTTCATGTTTATCAGTTTGATGGGTATGGGTATATGGATTACAGGCATGATTTTAATCTCTTGTTCATAATAGTCCATGAATCATTGCTGTGCTAACTGTCGGACAGTGTAGAACACATATTTAGTCTTTGTTTTTGTTCACTGGAATCAAGAAATGTATTTTTGATGGTTTAAAGAAGATGTTTGTCAAAAACAAAAAAAGAACAAGATACATAGATATATATTTTTAAACACAAAGTCCTCTTTAGCGTTTATATTTCAAACTCCCAGCTTATATTCGTCTTCTAAATGGTTCCTTTTGACATTGTATGATATTGAAGGTTTGCCTGTTTGCTGGGAATCAGTCTGTATGATATGTGATCCTCAAATTTAAATATTTTCCACTTTAACAGGGTTTGGATGTAGAAATGAAACCAGACAGATTATATTTTAGCATTCCATGATGTTCCTTATTAAAACATCCATTTAAAGCTTTGATTTTACTTTTAATCTAACTGAAGTGCATGTACAATCATTACTTTTAACCTCACCTGCAGCCTCTGCTTGCTTTAATGGGCCAAATATGAACCCTAATAATGTTGCACAATCAGAATTCAACTGGCTGAAACCAGTTCTCCCTCCAATTTGAAATGTGTTTGGACAAATGTAAGTGAAGAGTCTAAAGGGAGGGGGTAAGGTGGTGTTTTGTTGGTATTTTCTCTGTATTCTCGGTGTCCTGTTTGGTGTTTACTGATCAGCTGAAGGGATAACTGTAACCGTACTGTAAGCAACACTGCACATTTGTTGCCTTTTTGTTAGTCCGGTTCGTAAAGTGATCATGCTGGTTCACGGACACGCCTCCTCACCTTCCAATTAGCACTTTCCATCAGTTGAAGGACAGCAGTACTGACCAATAGGCTGCCACTTTATAAAACGCATGTACCTTCACATGTAAAGCCTACATCATGTTGAGATGTAGAAAGAATGAGAGCGTGTCCTCATTTTTAGACCGCTGCTTCTTTCCTGTCTGTCTGCAAGTGTTTTTTGTCCATTTAAGGGTAATTTGTCTTCTGTCTTCTTTTTATTTTTTAAAAATTGACTTTAAAGATGTTATATCACACTGTGTTGTAAAACCAGTGTCTGTAAATTCATAATAAAATTTACAATAAAATAAATTTTGTTTCTGCCATGTTCAATAAGGTAAGTAATGTAAAGTTCTGTATGTGTGAAACAGTGTTGATCAGTATGGTTCATAGGTCATTAAAATCGGAAATCCAGAAATAGTTGAATTACTATTCAAACAGTATAAATACTTTGTACCTCTTGGTCTAGGTCAGCACACGCAACCATAATCATTGGGAAGACTTCTAACTTCACAGTTGTCCAGATGATGATCAATGGTACCGTCCAGAAGGAGGATGTATCACAGAAGATACCCAAAGTAGAAACTGTTGGCTTCACATACAATGTCAATAGGCCCAAGTCAAAAGGGGGTGCTTCACAGGAGAGACTGGGACCAAACACTATCACTTCTCTTCTCATTTAAATGTAAAGATATCCAGACTTTAATGTCATCAAGATATAACAAGTGATTTAATAAAGAAAGGATATTTCTTCTTCAATGGGACATATATCTGGCTGTCATCAGCATAACAATAGTCAGAGATACTTTTTTTCTCAGGATAGAACCCAGTGGGAGCAGATAAAGTGAGAAAAGGAGGGGTCCTAAAATTGAGCCCTGTGGGACCCCATTTGACAGAGGAGCTGAGGAGGATTCAGACCCAGCAAAAGTTCTGTCTGTCAGATAGGACCTAAACCATTCCAAAGCACTACCACAAATGCCCACTAGGTGCTGCAACTGAGAAACTAAAATATTGTCATCTGCTTTATCAAATACGGCAGTTAGGCCAAGTAACACATGAACCACATGATCACCTGCAACGCTGACTCTGTACTGTGCATGGTTTTCTAACCAGACTGAAAAACCTCCAGGATATTATGCTCATCCAGAAAAGATTTCAGCTGAGCATAGACAACTTTCTCCAAGAAAGTTGAAAATAAATAAAAAAATAAATCTGAAATAAAAGCAACTTTGAGATGGGCCTATAATTAGCCCATGTGATCAAGTCCAGGTTTCTTGAGCAGGGGTTGCACTACTGCAGGTTTAAAACTCACAGAAACAAAACCAGAGGACAGACTGCAATTTATAAGCACCAGAACCTGCTGCACTATACTTGAAAAAACTCTAAAAAGTGAGGCACATCATCACAAGGGGAACCTGAGGGTTTTATAAGGCCTATCACATGCTCCAAGTGCGACAGAGTCACAGGGTCAAGCCTGTCAAACACAGCTAGGCAAGTGACAATCTTATCAATAAAAAAGTGCAGAAAGTTATAACGCATTCCAGAAGATGCTTACAAACAGATGGGCTGAGAACTTAAGAACAGGGTCAATGGCTTTAAATAACACATTATTATGTCAAATCATCATAACCCATATTTGACAGTTATTCTTTTTTAGCTTCTCTGATAACGTTCTGGTAAGAACGCCAGCAGTCTTTTAAAATTTGAAAAGAAGCTTGTTATCTGGGAAAAATGCCATGCTGTATTTGTTGGAATGTAGGAATCCCTCATTGAACCTCAGCTCCCCAGTGCCGGCAACACTCATGCATCCACAGACCACAATGCTACCACCACTTCTAAATTCAAATAATCACTTTGAATGATTTGTTGTATGTAATCATCATCAAGACAAATTGATATATAAAAATGTGACTGGTGTAGTCTCAGAGTGAAGTATTCAGATCATCCTCCAGTCTCTCAGCTTTTTACCGAAACAAGTACAAAAACACAGAACCTGCACAGCACACGACTAGATTTGGGCACTTAAGAGTTAACAATGTGGATAAATTTTGTGGCAAAACCTGCAGAGCAACAAGCATACCTGGTTTAGGATTGCAGGTCGGTGAATGTTTTAGCCATGTTTTTCTCCTGCAGAGAAGATCATCAGAAAAGAAAATAAAGAAGAAAAAGGAAAAGAGAATGAACGAAGCACATTGTCTCACCAACAGTGAATCTGTTCCAGGTAAGATCATTAAAATATCACCAGAAGCACGGACACTGTGGTAATAAGAATCCTCTACAGTTCATTTTGGACTGAGACTTTAAGCTTCAACTGCCTTAAAACCAAAATTTAGCAGCAGATCAAAGCTTCAAACCAGCCAACTCATTTTCTGTGAGAAAAAAATTGAGAAGTGGAAATTTTAATTTTAAATATTAAAAACCAGCAAAATTAGTCTGTTTTCAAAGTTCATGCCATCTATGTAAATTTCTGTCTAATAAGAAGCAATTTTAATATTTATCACAAAAATTCAATTTATAGCTTATAGAGCCTTCTTCAAAGGCAATGGAGAGAAAGTAAACACTTTCAGAAAGCAGGAAAAAGAAAGTACTGATGAAGCAGACAGGGTGGGGCAGTTTAGAAAAGATTGTAAAAAAATATTGCTGTTCTTCATAGTTTGGCAGCCATGACACCACCAGAGGTGAATAAGTCCTGTATCGGAGGATATAAAGATTCAGGCAGGGCAGTAATGATAAATAGGCTAAATAGGCTGCTTCTTGGCCATGTAGAGATTTGTATGTTGGGAGGAGGAGTTTAAACTGAATGTGAAGTGAGACAAGAAGCCAGTCTAATGAAAGCAGAGTCAGGGTGATATGAGCTGATTTTTTTAGACTTAGATTAGTCTGGCAGCTGAGTTTGGCTCGTACTGTATGGAATACCAGAGAAAAGTGAGTTACAATGTAAGCAGGATGAACGAGTTTCAGTGTCACTTATGTATGAAAACATCCAAATACAAGACACAATCAAAGAATACACCTAAGATATGGACTAATTTAGACATGTTTAAAGTCTCGTCATCCAGGTTGAGAGTAAAACCAGCCAATATCCAATGAATAAAAAATCAGTTTTTCATTTTAAAAGGTTACACCAGGAAGTTAAGGCAGTGGGAAAGGAGTATCATCAGTAAAACAGTGAAACTGAAGCCCATGGTAATGGGTAATGGGGAAAAAAATGACAAGGACAAATTTCCAGAAAAGTTGGGACACTTTCTAAAAATGCAACAAAAACTACAATCTGTATTTTGTTCATTCATATGAACATTTATTAAGAGACAAAAAGACAACAGATTTTCAGTATAAAACATACACTATTCACAAAAAGTTAGGGATATTTGGCTTTCTGGTGAAATTTATGCAAAATGTAAAAAGTTCACGCTACAGTGATATAATTAATAATAACAATAATAATAATAATAAGTTATACAGCACCTTTCTCAAACCCAAGGATGCTTAAAAGAGCAAGGAGGGAAAAAAACTATAGAGGAGAAGAGTGGAAATATAGAGAGGAAAGATTTTAAAGCTGAGTCTTGAAAGAGGATAGAGTGGGGCAGTCTCTGAGTGACTGAGGTAAGGAGTTCCATAGTTTGGGGGCCATGACACTAAAAGATCTGCCTCCAACAGTGACCAATTTGAACTTTGGTACATTTAACTGACTAGTATTAGAGGACCTAAGAGTTTGGGAAGGGCAATAAGGATGCAGGAGCTCAGCTAAGTAGGCTGGAGCTAGATCATGGAGAGATTTGTAAGTTAATAGCAGGAGTTTAAACTGAATGCGAAGTGTAACAGGAAGTCACTGTAGCTGAAACAGAATCGGGGTTATATGGGCTGAATTTTTGGAGCGAGAGATTAACCGGGCAGCTGCAGAGTTTTGGACATACTGAAGAGACTGAGTGGAATTGTTAGGAAGGTCAATAAGAAGGGAGTTACAGTAATCTAAGAGGGATGATATGAAAGCATGAACCAGAGTTTCAGTGTCTCATGGTGAGCGACGGGCAAGTACGAGCAATATTACGCAGATGGAAAAAGGCTGTTTTGACCAGAAACCTGATGTGAGGGTCAAACGAAAGGACAGAATCAAACAGTACCCCCAAATTATGGACAACACTGGACGTATTATAATATTATATCATGAAAGTAGGGCGTTTACATAGAAGCACGCAGTGGTGATTTCCTCATCTCAAACTATTTTACTGAAACAGTGGTGGGTAAACCCCAACATGTGCCCTTGAGCATCAATTACAGCTCGACAACGACGTCTCATGCTGTTCACAAGTCTACTTATTGTCTGCTGAGGCATGACATTCCACTCTTCTTGAAGGTTTTTTATGAAATTCAGGTCTGGAGAAAGTTCAGGCCGTTCCATTTGAGGAACCCCAGTCTCCAGCAGTCGTTCCCTAATGATGTGACTTCAATGAGCTGGAGCATCATCATCCATTAAGATGACATTGTTATTCAGGCAGAAGTACAATGACTGGATTAATGATGTTATTCTAGTAGTATGGGCTTGTCACTGTACCATTTACAAAATGTAAGGCAGTTCTGTATTGACTAGACACACCTGCCCACACTTTAACACCACCACAACAGTGGCTGATGCACAGCGCTCTCCTTCATGTCTCCAACATTGTTGGGGGCCATAATTTCTGCTCAGTGTGAATTGACTTTCATCAGTGAACAGCACTGAAGCTCACTGGTTCCTCATCCAGTGTAAAAGCTCCCTGGCCCATGCAAGACAATGCCGCCTGTGCCTGGTCGTGTGGTCAGGTACCCTTGCAGGTCGTCTAGCACATGGTGTGGCCTTGCACTGTTCACAATGAAGCGGTCATCAGTGTGGATTGTGGCCAAAACACGTCCACTTCTATGCCTTTCTGTGACTCTTCCAGTCTCTCTGTATGTCTGTTGCAACCATAACTTTTTGTGAGTAGTTTATATGCAGATCACTTGTGTTTTAGGCCCTGATGCACCCCCATGACTGCACAGATAATAGTTACTGGTACAGTCTGAATGGTCTTTTCATCTTTGACACAATCTGATGTCTGTTTTCCCCTCAAAAAAACAGCCAAAATATCTGACCACAGATCACATTTCCACTGTCGTTCAGTCCATCTCAGATGACTTCAGGTCCAGAGAACTCGCTGGTGTTTCTGCACTAAATTAATGTCTCTTCCTCTTTGCATAACAGTTTCAGGTTGTATTTCTTGATGCAGTGGTGGACTGTATTAAGTGACAATGATTTTCCAAAGTACTCCTGAGCCCATGTAGCAATAGAGCTTAACCATTACTTATATTTATGACACGTTATCATGGGCTCTTATGCTTTAAAGAGTTCCTGAAGTAGTGCATTTAATCCCATAAGAACAGGACTTTTGATTACTACTTCCACCAATGTGGAACTGGTTCAGTTGAAGTTAGAACCAGTGAATAGTAGGTTTTTAAACACAAACTGTGATGACATCCAGGGGCGTGTCAATTTGTAGAGGACAAAAATGAACAATGTTGATGCCCTTGAAGAGTGGGCAGTGGTCTGTTGTTCAAAACCTTCCACTGATGATTGATCAAAACTGGTGGAAAACGCAGGGTGGATCACTGAATAACCAAGGTTCTAAGAATCCAGAAAAGAAGCAGTTTAAGATCCAGAGTTCATTTGGTCAAAAAGGTTGATCTGAGTTCAGCCCAGATGTCCTCTGGATTCCTTATTTCAATACATAAACCTTTTTCCTAAGAATATTTGATATGTAAAGCAAAAGTACAACAGTAGTAAGCTTAGACTATTAAGCTAAATCACTCTTACTTTTTCTGCTTACAGAGGATGAACATCAACTTACAGAAATGAGGATTTTACTGCTGGGCAATAAAGCAGCAGGTAAGAGTTCATCCATAAACACCATCCTGGGCAGAGACGAGCTGAGAGTTCAGTCTGCTCAGTGTGTGAAGAGCCAAGGAGAAGTGGAAGGAACAGCAGTCACTGTGATCGAGGCTCCGGGCTGGTGGAGGAATTACATGGTGAAGGACACGCCAAATTTAAATGCACAGGAGATCATACTGAGTCCATCTATATGCCCTCCAGGACCTCATG
Organism: Crenuchus spilurus; assembly: GCA_036984385.1. Classification (NCBI taxonomy): domain Eukaryota; kingdom Metazoa; phylum Chordata; class Actinopteri; order Characiformes; family Crenuchidae; genus Crenuchus; species Crenuchus spilurus. The sequence continues at coordinate 34,205 of BRDA01016785.1, read as the reverse complement.
CTGTGTTACTGATTGTACGCTTGGACACATGCTTCACAGAGACCTGCAGAAGGGCTCTGGAGCAACGGCAACTGTTATATCGGACTGAAAGTGTGTGGAAGCACTCCATGGTGCTGTTTACCTTTGGCGACTGCCTTGGAGACAACACAATTGAGAAGCACATAGAGAGTGAAGGAGAACCCCTCCAGTGGCTGGTGGAGAAATGTGGGAGCAGATTCCATGTTTTTAACAATAAGAACAGGAGTGACACCAGGCAGGTGAAAGAACTGATGGAGAAGATTGAAGACTTGGTGGCAGGAAACGGTGGTTGTAGTTTTGAGATGGACTGCAAGTTTTTGTTTGACTTTGAGGCCAAGAGGAGAATGGATGAAAAGAAAGCCATGGAAAGACTGATGAGAGTACAGATGCAGAAACAAGCCATTTCACGTCCAACAGGTCAGATGATTGTCTATCAGTATCTTATACATAGATGACCATGTGAGTGTGGTTCTTCAACGGTTTTTCTTCCAGTTCTGAGAGTCTTGCCACTCTCTCTGTTGGCTTGCTCACCAGGGGTTTTGTGTTTTTATGTTATTACATGATCTCTGTAAAGCTACTTTGTAACAACAACAACAACAACAGTTGTATAAATACATTTGACTTAAGTTGACATTTGAACAGCTGTTAAAAAAATCAATGAATGTGTTAATTGACTGGCGTTTTTCTGTGATATCACTGACAGATGTGACACAACCAGACTTGAGGATCTTGTTGGTTGGACACAGGCATTCAGGAAAGAGTTCGGTTGGGAACATCATCCTGGGCAGAGAGGAATTTGACTTAAGAAGAACATCAAGGTGTGTGATCAAAGCAGGGACCGTAACAGGGAGGATGGTCACTGTGGTGGAAGTTCCAGGTTGGTGGAACAACTATCGCTTAAGGGACACACCAGAGCTAAACAAACAGGAATTTTTGTGCAGTGCATCTCTGTGCCCTCCTGGACCTCATGTTCTGCTACTAGTCATACGAGTGGACGGCTCATTCATAGCAGACAACAGAATATCAACCGAGGAATACCTTGAGCTTTTTGGCGAGAAGGTCTGGGATCACACAATGGTGCTGTTTACTTACGGAGACTGGCTTGGAGAAACTAGCATTGAGCAGCACATCGAAAGTGAAGGGAGGTCGCTGAGCTGGATTGTGGAAATGTGTGGAAATAGATACCATCTCATTAACAACAGAAGCAATGATCATCGTCAGATCACAGAGCTTCTACAGAAGATAGAAGAAATGATAACAGGAAATGTTGATAAATATTACGAGGCCAACAGGGTAGCATCAGAGGACGTCCGAAAGCAACAGGAGGCAGAGAAGGAACGTGCAAAGCTGAGAATGTCAAAGGTGATGGAGAAGAGGCAGACGCTTACATTACTGATGGGTACGAGGAGGCTTCTTACCATGAGTCTTGTTAGCATAAGAAGAGCAGTTGCATGAAGATATTTAAGATTTCAAGCATCACTGCTAATAAAAGTAGAGAAATCTTTTGGAAAATGTGGATTTTAACTTCTCAATCTATACCATGTTCATGTTTGCTAAAGAGGAGATATTTTATTATAACTTTGTGAAAAGCTGTTATTTTGTGGAGAAACAGCAATCAGATGCGAAATAGGTGGTGAAAAAAAATCAAATAGTCAATAATAAATACAAATTAAAGAGATGCTACAACCCCAAATCAGAAATAGTTGGGACAGTATGGAAATGCAAAGAAATAAAATAAAACAAAAACAAGATATTTCATGCTTTGCCTGGCCAATTTAATTTCATTTGTTAATATATATACCTACATTCCTGCAAAACATAAAAAATTATGGGATGGGGCAACTTAGAGCTAGTAATGAGATTTAATAATAATAATAATAATAATAATAATAATAATAATAATAATAATAATAATAATAATAATAATAATAATGTGAATTCAAACATGTGATGTCACCAGGTGATTGTAATCATGATTTGGTACAAAATGCTGAGATTGCAGAGGATCTTCAATTTGTCATCAAATGTGTGAAAAACAAATGTTCCTCAAATGAAGATTTGAAGGGATTCACATATTTCAATGCATAGGCAAAAAAAGCCTTATGTTAGCCATGTCCAGATGCAGCATCAACTTATCTGAAGCATCTGGGATTGCCCAAGACACAGTGGAAACATGTACACATCTGTATTCCAACCAGGATATCAGCCAGGGTCTGTCATGGTATGGAGTTGTGTCAGTGCGCTTGGCAAAGGTCATTTATACATTTAAACTACGTATGAAAAGTACACTGAGGTTTTAGACTAGCATAGGTCGCCTACAAGACGACACATTTCCCAGCGATGCATTTTTCAACAAGACAATACAAAACCACATGCTGCACACATTACAAAGTCATGGCTGTGGAAGAAGACACTGTTGAAAGACAATAGACAAAGTTTGGAGAATTTTTTAATGAAAAATGTGTTTATAGGAATAATGGGACAAATTAACACCTGAAACACTTCATTACTTGGTATCCTTGTTGACAAAATGTCTTGTAAGTGTTGTGAGAATGAATGGCAACATTACGGAGTGGTAAATGCTTTACCATCCAAACTTTTTTGGAATGTGTTGCAGGTCTGAAATGTAGGAATGGATGAATATTAACAAATAAAATTAAGTTGGCCGGGAACAACATGAAATATCTTGGGTTCATACTGTCTACAAAGAAATAAATGTCAAAGTCAATGTAAGAAACACTGTTTTTATTAGCCTTTTCCAGACTGTCCCAACTTCTCCTGATTTGGAGTTGAATGTTACTTAACCTTTCTTCTAACACAGACTGTACTTTACAGGACAAACAGAAAATATCTCAGAGCTGAGGATTGTGATGCTCGGGAGCACGTGTTCTGGAAAGAGTTCTGCGGGGAACACCATTTTTGGCAGCCAGCAAGTGAACTTAGAGAGTGATTCCAAGTGTATGAGGCGGCAATGCAAAATAGGAACCAGGCAGATCATTCTAGTTGAGGCTCCAGGATGGCTGAGGTACCCCTATTCGGGACAAACTGCTAAACCTGTGAAAGAAGAGATTTTGACAAGTGCAACTTTGTGTCCTCCAGGACCCCATGCTGTGCTCATCGTTGTACAGGCAGACACCGCTTTCACAGAGAATGAAAGGAAAACGCTGGAGGAACATCTCAGTCTTTTTGATGAGAGGATTTGGAATTATGCCATGGTGCTGTTTACCTGTGGAGACTGGCTAGGAGACTGGACTATAGAAGAACACATAGAGAGTGAAGGGGTAGCGCTTCAGTGGCTTGTTGAGACGTGTAGAAACAGGTACCATGTCCTGAACAACCACAACAGTGAAGATACTCAAGTCACAGAGCTCCTAGATAAGATAGAGGAGATGGTAGCAGGAAATGGTGGATATTTCCACGTACAATTACAGCCACAGCTTCAACTGCCCAAGATCACGGATGATGAGAAAAAAGAGCAACTGAACGAGAAAAATGAAGTACAGGTAGAAGCTGCTGAGGATATCCAAGATGATTTGGATGTCAAACCTACGTCTACAGACATGCCGACAAACTGGAAATCTGACTTGAACATTCACAAAGCTCAGAGTATGCAGCCCTCTAAGCCAACAAGTAAGATGGATTATACAATTTGTATATTTTTATTTATTAAATGTTGGTGCTCTAGACAAGAAGCAGCAAGCCCAAAATTTAGAACTCCTTTCACACATGCACTTTTATTCAGGAATTTACCCCCAATCAATCTGAACAAGACCTTTCAATGCATGTATGATCTACAAACAGAATATTCTTATAGTCGTGAAGGATTTAAAAATGTCATATGGAGATGATCTCCTCTCTAATGTTATACATAAGATACAGGACATGTATCTTATCAGGACATGTATAATCAGTGGCTTGGTGGTAGCATGTTCACCTCGAAGTGCTGTGGTCTTGGGTATAAACCTCCATCTGGGTGGAGTCTATGTTCTCCCCATGTCTGCTTGAGTTTCCTCTGTGGTCTCTGGTGTCCTCCTAGAATTAAAAAAAATGGAGGTCAGGTGAACTTGTTGCTCTAAATTCACCTGGGTTATGTCTGTGAGTGCCGAGCGATGGGTAAGTGCCGTGCCCTGGGTTAAAATGGTGAAATGCCCTGCCCAGTGCTTAATGGAGAGGTAGGGGGACTCACAGTGACCCTGAACTGGTAATTAGATAGATAGTATCAATGGATGGAGATGTCCAACCTCCAGTATGTACTATATTTTTGTACAATTCGTGCACTAGATCATAACCCTGGTGAGAATAACAGCCTAAATGTGAATAAAACCCAGGACCCCATCCTGTAAATAAGCAAAACTTGTTTCAGGAGAAATAGCGGAGATGCTCAGAATCAGTAACATTTTGAACTTGCACAGTGGGAAAGTGCAACTCACTGTAATGGTCAGTGACTCATGAATTTTACATTAAATTATATTATTTACATTACAATCACATGTTTAAAGTACTGGTATGACATCAGTATCAGCAATCAATCCATTATCATATCAGACATGAAAATTCCACATCAGTGCACCTCGACACAAAAGGCAACACAGATTCTGTCAGAGCAACACAGCACACAAGCCAGAGCTTCAGCCTGGAATAATAAGGACTTCAAAACAGTATTAATACATTTATCACAATTAAAGATTACTAAAGCATCAGTGTTGACTGTCTTCCTAACAATTATTGTTTGATATCACTCTGATATCAAGTCTTGGCCTTTTTATTTACATTTTTATTTCTTTCCACAGTGAGTAAAGATGACTGTCTGGACACCTGTTCAGAATATGGTTCTGAAGCTTCATTTACACTGAGCAATATAAGCCATGTCCACGAGTCTCCCATGTCAGCGGCCTCATCTCTGAGTTCTGGGATTGGTTCTTTGAGAAACTTTGGAACTCGAGTCTTAAGTGCAGTGCATGGCCTGATGAAGAGATGGAAACCTGTGGAGGACAACAGTAGGGCAGAGATCCAGGAAAAAACAAATGAAGTGACAGATTAAGGGAAAATCAAATAACTATAACTGATATTATCTTGTGTCAGAGTCTGCAATCATCTGGCACTGATATATATCTTCATGAGGAGATCGCCCAGCATTAGGTTTGGACTCTGACCTTAAAGATTTGTGGTGAGAGCCCAGCCTGAGCTAAACTGAATGTATTCATGCAAATTCTGGATGCACCCAAATACAAAGATCTACAGGGCTGGAGACAACTAAACTAACTCAATAAACTGAAAGTTCTTTTTAAAATGAATATAAACAAAGCTTGAGAAACTTGCCACAAACCACAAGAGCTCAGCAAATTCTCCACAGGAACTGAGAACCATCACATGGTAGCATGGACAGGACACAACTGTCCTTAAACAAAGGTGATGCTGTTGCTAGTGATGAATGGTAGACTGATCTCTTTCTCTGATATATTAAGGTTTGAGCTAAACTTTACATGGTGGTAGATGTCCAGGATCTGTCTTGAGCAGAAATGCCTTAGATGGTATAATTATCCCAACTGAGTTCATGCTCAGTAAATAAACTCTCTATGTCTGTAGAGTTGTTCTCACTTCTGCAAGGATATCTGTTAAAATATCTGCTGTGTTATGTTTGGTCCACCTCTGCCAATCAAAATCATTCAGAAACATTTTTTCGCACACCTGGGACAGTGTGTTGGTATTTAGCATGTTTGCACCCCAGGACTGAGGTGTTGGGTTTGAGTCCCCATCGGGATGGAGTGGTTCTCCCTGTGTCTGCATGGACTTCCTCCAGAGTCTCCTCTTGGAATGTATGTTGGGGGAACGAATTCCATTGTGGGTTGGGTGTGGCTTGAATGTTGCACCTATATAATAAAAGGTCTTACACTGTCAGAGAAACATTATGAAGCTGATTAAAATTGCCTTCGGTAGATGCTATTTTTCAAAATCGTGCACCATTTTCAGGTGTTTTGTCAAGTGGAGCAGACCCTTTACACCCTCCACTGGAGACTGAGCTGTGTGGAAACTGAGGTAAGAATTTAAGTCCCCAGTAAATTAGGTTCAGATCCTCCATTTCTGAATTCCCTTGTTGCAGGTAAAGAAGGACAATGTGTGAATGTTCTGTTGTAATATTCTCTGAAATGAACATTCACCAGTGAACAAAAGCTCAGTCAGTCATTGTGCTTCACGGTTTTCTTCACTGCTGTCTGTGACAAAGTGATATTTTACTAGAGCCATTTTACAATGTTGGCTTGATGTTCTTGCTTTTTGCCATTTCACAGACTGACGGGCCTGTACTTGGGGACTAGTTAAGGTTAATCTGTCTTACCTTTTTTACCTACAGGATTTGCCCAGAAAAGATACTGAGGATGCTGAGGAGATGCTGATGGACATCTCAGCTCGTCTGCTCTGGATACAGAGTTTGTTCCCAGAGCTGGTGGAGGACAACATCTTGGGTGACAAGAAGGTTATCTCTCACTTTGATAATAGACTTTCCATATATTTTTCCTCATCCTTTCAGAAATACTCTAGTTCTGCTTTGAAGAGGAGGAGGAGGAGTACATACTCACCAGAGAAGACATCAAAAAGCGCAGTGCTGAGCTGGTAGCAGCACACCAAAAGCTAAGGAGGCTCTGGTAAAGGGCTCCAGGAAAAGATAAAGCTGTCAGATGGAGAAGGAGAGCAAGGCCCACTGTGATGTATGCACATGGGAGAAACTAGCATATATAAAATAAACAGTCCTAGCATGTGACTTCATTGCTTTGCTGTTTGTAAAGTGTGTTCTGCTGAAATCACCACATTGAATTTTGCTTTGAACATTGTGTTCTTTTAAAGGCTCATTCACTTCCAGGTTCACACACTTTGTATATGGAACCCAAGCTGCCCAATTTAGTACTAACATGGCACTGGGGATTTGGTGCTTTGTTATTACTAACCCTGTAAAACTGCTTTGTGACATCAGTTGTAAAAAGTGCTTTATAAATAAATTAGATTTTTTTATTTGACTTAATTTCACTAAGTATGTGATTTCTGAAGGTTTTTTTTTTTTTTTTTACTTTTTACAGGCTTCATATCAAAGGCGATGAATACATATGTCCATGACAGTTGTATATTTTATATTTGTATATATATATATATATACACACACACACACACACACACACACACACACACTAGAGCTGAGTGATATGGCCAAAAATTTTATCACGATAAATTTTTCTATATTGATCATTATTCTCGATAATTATCATGATATTAAATTTTCTAACACTGTCATAGTTTTAAACAACATCTTTCTAAAAATATCAGACTAAATACATTAAATGTTACTATTTAAAATATTAAAATGTTTATTGCCAGAACATAATATTGTAGCGTCCGGCTGGAAGCGTTGAAAGGATGTACGAGAAAGGCGTTTACCGTCCTCTCTTTATTGTTGAAACTTATCAGTGTATTTTGGCGGCGCTGGTGAGGAGAAGCTAACAAGCAACAGTATTACAGTCAGGGTTTATACACTTTTTACAAGGCAAAATGCACTTTTTAAGCACTTTCAAGTCCCATTTTCAAGTTTTTCCAGCACCTTTCAGCTGTGGTAAATTAATGATAACTGTGATCTCAAAACTGCGATTCAGTGACAATCAATATATCGCAAAACTATTCTCCACACTTCACAGCGACTATGCTACTGAGAAAAAAATGCTTATAAGTAAGTAAAGAGCAGGAATGATGGATTTATTGATGTCAGTTTCACAAAATTTAAATATCAATGTTCTTCGCCGCATGTTTATCTTATTCATTTGATTGAGCAGTTACTGTAGTATGTCAAATTTGGGGGCAAGTTGAGAGCATTTATACATACATATACTCAAAATTATTGTTTTGCTTTTTGTCACACTGCAAGAGATGGTTTTATGTTTATGTCTGAGAGAAAAATGCCCCAGGGTAGGACCTGGATTTTGAAGTCTTTTCATCAGATTTTGATGCTTCTTTCCTAAATATAATTAAAAACAGGAGGAAAGTGTTATTTACAATGTTTATTCTCAATACATTTATCATTAAGATTAAGGTGTTAGACTTGGAGTGTAGTAAAAAATTATAAGTACAAACGCTATGCCCCTATCACTAGCATTGTTGGCCTGTTAGGAGCACTGGCTAAAAGCCCTGTATTTTGTAATGCTGGGAGTGAACAGAGGTGGGCTACTTAAGTTTGTACTTGTTATCATGTTTCACTAAACCCAAAGCCCATTTCACACCAGAGTTCTCATTTAAAGTCATTTACTTCTCATATCCTAAGATGTATGTACAGTCCCTTGTAAACAGGTGACACTGGATGTTATTTAGGGGTATCAGAGTATAGAGGGCTGAATACTAATGCACAATACACTTTCCAGATTTGTATGTATTTAAAAATTGTGGAAAAATATCTATAAATTCCTCTCAGTTCACAATTACTTGCTACTTTGCATTGGCTTACTACACTAAATCCTAAAAAATACACTTAAGTTTGTAGGTGTAACGTGTGGAAAAGTTAAAGGGGAATGAATACTTTTTCAGAGTTCTGTACATTTGTCTTCTGTAGTAGAGAAAACTGGCAGATGACCACTGTTACTGTATACTGTACTGATTTACTCACGTTGGCTAAATGCAATGGTACGTTTTGCAGAGTAATGTTGATTGATGCTAAACAATTTTCATTATGTTCACTGCATATGCTGTTAATGGTCGTGCTGTAACTGGCATGCAAAACTAGCATTACCACATTTTATCACACATCATGCTTCGTAAAAATAAGCCTGTGTGACGGTTCCTATTTTGTGGCACCAATGTTGCCTCTGGGGTCCGTCCCACCCATGGAATCAACCACACACTTGGTGGATAACAAGTCGTTTATTCTACAATGATTCTGCAACTCTTAAATGTACAACCTTACAGTCTAGAACACGCAAATAAATTATAAAAAAATCATACATTGTGATTTCCAGATTTTTTCTTTTAGATTTTGTCTCTCACAGTGGACATGCACCTAAGATGAAAATTTCAGACCCCTCCATGATTTCTAAGTGGGAGAACTTGCAAATTTGCACTGTGTTCAAATACTTATTTTCCTCACTATAACTCATAAGCCAGTAATCGTATACTTTAATAACAATAACAATACATATTAACAATATATACTGTACTCAATATTAAGATACATATTTTATAATAGTATCAGCTCACATATTTATCTTTAACAATATTCTTAACATTACATATACACATACATACATATATATATATATATGGATATATATATATATATATATATATATATATATGGCCGAAAGTGCTGGCACCACTGAATTTTTTTCAAGAAAATGAAGTATTTCTCCCAGAAAATTATTGCAATTATACGTTTTATTATACACATGTTTATTTCCTTTGTGTGTATTGGAACAACACAAAAAACAGTGGGAAAAAAAGGCAAATTTGATATAATTTCACACAAATCTCCAAAAAAGGGCCGGACAAAATTATTGGCATCTTTTCAAAATCGAGGGTAAATAACTTTGTTTCAAGCATGTGATGCTCATTCAAACTCACCTGTGATAAGTAACAGGTGTGGGCAATTAAAAAAATCACACCTGAAACTAGATAAAAAGGAGAGAAGTTGACTCAATCTTTGCATTGTGTGTCTGTGTGTGCCACACTAAGTATGGAGAACAGAAAGAGGAGAAGTGAACTGTCTGAGGACTTGAGAACCAAAATTGTGGAAAAATATCAACAATCTCAAGGTTACAAGTCCATCTCCAGAGATCTTGGTGTTCCTTTGTCCACGGTGCGCAACATAATCAAGAAGTTTACAACCCATGGCACTGTAACTAATCGCCCTGGACGTGGACGGAGGAGAAAAATTGATAAAAGGTTGCAACGCAGGATAGTCCGGATGGTGGATAAGCAGCCCCAATCAAGTTCCAAAGAAATTCAAGCTGTTCTGCAGGCGCAGGGTGCATCAGTGTCAGCTCGAACTATCCGTCGACATTTGAATGAAATGAAACGCTATGGCAGGAGACCCAGGAGGACCCCACTGCTGACACAGAGACATGCCGTTTGCCAAAATGTATGTAAGTAAGCCAAAATCTTTCTGGGAAAACATCTTGTGGACAGATGAGACCAAGATAGAGCTTTTTGGTAAAGTACATCATTCTACTGTTTACCAAAAACGGAATGAGGCCTACAAAGAAAAGAACACAGTACCTACAGTCAAATATGGTGGAGGTCCAAAGATGTTTTGGGTTGTTTTGCTGCCTCTGAAACTGGGTGCCTTGACTGTGTGCAAGGCATCATGAAATCTGGCGTTCCAAATGCAAAATAATCCCCCATACTTGGGAAGTTCGTTCTTGTCAAGTCCGCAAGTTTGATCTTTACAAATTCAAACTTGTCAAGTACACAAGTTCGTTCTTGCGTACTTGAGGTTTGAGAAACAGCCAAGGTTTGCTCTGTGAGTTCGACGCATGTGCCAATGCATTGGTGTTGCCAGCATACTTGAAGACTTCACAGCCCAGCCTGCCCACAACAAGCCTACATAGACAGTTCAATATCTTTTTAATTCTAATTTGTGTATTCACTGAAAAATATACGAATTAAAATATGTATAACTTCTCTACATTTAATACAGCAAAATGTGTTTGTCTATATGAAAAACTATTGTTAGGAAATAATCATGTTTGTAGTTTGTGAGGAAAATGGAGCGGGTGGTCGCTGCAGTTGCTATGCTTTACCTTCAAGCCGAGGAGGAAGCAGCACAACTAAGGAGGAGAGCAAGGATGAAGATGAGGGAGAGAAAGAAGAGACGTGCACTGATGGCTTGCCTTCTTGGCTCAGTACATTTCTCTTTTTTTTCTTGCGTTTGTAATCCAAGCTATAGAGAAATGGTCATATCTAATATATGCCAAAGTACACAGTGTACTCTTGACCATGTTTGTATAGCTCCTGTTTCAGTAAAAAATACACATTTAAGAAAGCCAACAAAATGGATATTTTCTTTAAATATAGTTTTACACAAAATTTATTTGAGATAAAATGATGCATTAAAAAGAAATCATTTTGGTATCTTTTCTTCTGTCATTGCCGCCTCCATAGCGAAATGCATTCTGGGATACATTACTGCACCAATTCCACACAAGTCACCACCGATGCATACTCGATAGAACGGGCGGAGCGAGAACACATCCGGGTATTATCAGCAAACTTGCCGTTATGCATACTTTGATTTGGAACCGTACTTGGGCTGAGAGTGATGACGTTTCACAAGTTCACAAGTACACAAGTCCGCACAAGTCCGCATTTTGAGAAACAGCCCCTGTGTCGGTGCACGTATCGGTTTCAGCAAGTCACATGACCGATACAGGAACTGTTTCGAAATGACACTGACGTGACAAACTGTGTTTATAAGAAAGCACATCTGTCAATTCACCCTCTTCACAAATCCCAGAATGCACCACGCAACCGGCAACATCCGGTTCAACATTTTCTCTTGTTTATGTCTGTGCCAGCTACGCTACATACACTGTTTACAACTTTATTTGGTAAGTAAATACTTACGTGATATCTACTAGCTTTTGTAACTATATGCAGATAATATGTCTTTGGAAATTAAACATCATATCTTGTTGTGTAAACTTGTATTTTCAATTTATGCAGTGGGTTTTTAGTGTAAACACGTTGTTGCAAGCTATCGTGTTGCATGCTATCAATTAAATGTAGGCCAGTGTGGCAAGCAGCGTGATAGTGTAGCTTAGTATTGATAGCACGGTGAACCGGATGTTGCCAGTTGCGCGGTGCATTCTGGGATTTGTGAAAGGGGCGAATTAATTACAAACCCTGCGTGACGTGGCTCTGTCTCAGAGGCGGACTCAAAGCTTTAAGTTCAGAAACTGTTTTATGGAGCGTTAGCGGAGACGGCCAATCACACGTTAGCAAAAAACGGCAGAGCCAATCGAATGAGTTTGTGGGTGGTCTAAAGTGAAACTTGATTCAGATTGAGAGGCTTGGAATTCCCGCTGGGTCCTAGTGCTCAACCAGTCTCCCTGCATGTCAATCAAGTGACAAGTTTTATAGCGAGTGACGGATGATAGGCTGGCGTCTATTTTTTAAAATGCCATGCGATCTACCCACACTACCTTTGTGATCGACTGGCAGATCGCGATCAACGTATTGTGCACCCCTGATCTACAGTTACTTTTCACTTCTCCTAGTGATGAGTTGACTCCAGAAGAATTGACTCTTCGACTCCAAGTTAGTCGAAAGTCGGTGAGATCCATTATGCGGTATGAAGTGCAAGAAGTCAACTCTTTAGTGTTGAATACGTTTTTTATATTGTTCAGTTTTTTTTTTGTTTGTTTAAAATGAACTGCAGACAAGAGTGTCCAGTCAACTCTGCTATATCACTAGTTGAAGCTGAAACTGAACATTACTGTTGAATCACATTCAATCTCTAAATGTTGTGTACAGTATTGTTATGTTTACCTGGCTGATCTAAAGTGTAACCGCCTTTCAGGTCTGTTTGGTCTGATTTGATCGGCGAGTAAGATGTGTTACCCAATAAGCGATGGCATGTATACAAACCCCACCTAGTTAAAACACAGTACTCACAGTAAAAGTCCTCCATCAATACAAATACGGAGTGGTTTTAAAGTATTAAACTTGTATTTAAACCTATTTTATCACAATCCCATGCCAAGAATTGACTTTTCAGTTGCCGTAGTTGTAAGCTTGACTAAAACAACAGAGTATTCAACACATCACAGTTTCCATTTAAACATTTTTTGACAATATATTGTGATTTATTTATTTTTAATTTAAATTTATCTAAAAAAAATTCTGTGTCTAAACATGCAATATCTAATACCGGTATATAAAAATCTATTTATATATTATTATATAGATAAAAATATTTATTTTTCAATAAAAATGTTCTCCAGCTGCTTTTAGACAACATTGTAAAAGGTGATACAGAAATACATTTAGATACATTTTTACTTTTTATTGGAAAGGTTTTTTTAAATTAATATTTTCTAATAAACGTTTTTATTGTCTTTAATACGTCTCGTGTTCTTATTCATGAGACATGTGCTAATTCCAGGTGTGGACCAGATCAGTCATATTATGTCTGAAAGTCTCATATAAATGAGCAGCATTCATTTTTTATCAGGACTTAGTCTCATGGCTGTAATTTTTTATACACTGAAATAGCTGCACCTCAGAAGTGCTGTAACTGAACAGTTTTGTGAGGGTGAAAAGCTCCAAATAAAGCCTCAAAACCAGTTCACGTAACTCATAAATCATTTATTAATTCGTTAGCAGTAGCAAATAGAATCACTGACACAATCTGGCATCAAAGAAATCAGCGTTTAGGAGCGAAGAGAAGGCAAAGAGGAGGAGAGTGACAGCTGGAGGAGGCTGGAGATGTTGAGGGTGCAGGTAGAAGCTCAGTTGGTGCGGTGAAAAGCTCCTCTCTGGTGCCACTGCATGTCGCGGATGCGTCTCACAGACTGGATCTGAGGCAGCTGAGCCCCAAACTCAGCACACTCCTTATACTCTCCCTTCTCAAACAGGTACTGATAGCCTCTGTAGCCAGGATACTGGTAGGCCACCCAGCTGTGAGTGAGAGGAACAGGAAGTGAAGAAGAATGACTACAAGTAAGAAATCTTGTGCATTAAAAATGGAATGTAGTGCAAAACTTCATTTGTGTGTACAATTTATTTAAAAAGGTAAGCTTTTATATATTTTTATTCATTACACAAAGTGGCATATTTCAAGCATTTTATGTACTGATATTGATACTATTTTAATAGTCATTTACTCCAAATGAAGTATTCTAATCATTTGAGATTCTGGATTTCTGATTTTCAGGACCAATAAGCCACACTGATCAAATCTGGAACAAAAGGCCTGAAATATTTCACTTTGTATGTAATGAATATGCTCTTATTCTCTTTCTCGATATTCAGTTTTTTTGATGTGGTACTACAGACTTATTTAGGTATTGGTTGTTTAGTTATTCAGTTAATAGGATCATGAAAACTATCATGTAAAATATGAGAATAAAGATTTGTCCTATTTAGGCTCTGTCCACAAAAAAGCTGAACAAGATTGCTGTTCCAATAAGATCCAATGAGAAACTACATTACATTTGAGTTTCCAGTTTAGTTTCAGCAACTGTTATTGTATACAAGTCTACTTCTACAACAATGCATTTATGGGTGGAGCATGGATGCGATAGTTGATGTGAGCGTCTAGACATCTCAAATAAGTGGCATGGTGGTGAACGATGTCACACTTACGTTCCGCTCTGCACTCGGACTGAAGAAACCTTCTCCTGATAGCCATGAGCATGGAAGCTGGGCACGTCATCATCTATGATCTCGATCTTCTTCCCTGCAAAGTTGGGGTTCTCGTACAGCACGATCTTGTGCTCCTGGCTGTCCTAAAAGAACACAACTGAAGATGTTAACAGCTTAACCTGTAGACTTGTTATTAGAGTTATATATATAGTGACTACACACTTTTAACAGTATGTAGATATGTGCAGGACTATTTTAAAGAAAATACAGATAATACAACCACATACAGGTCACATTTACTCTACATTATTGGTGAGTGTTTCAGACGTTTTGTTATGACAGCAGTGAAAGTGAGGACTTTAGTCACTTTATGTACCACTTTAATGGGGCGGAAGGCGAAGATGCAGTCACTGCGGCGGCTATTGGTCCAGGCATCCCAGCGAGGATACTCGCCCTTCTCGAACACAAACTGCTCGCCCTTACAGCCGGGCTGCTCATACCCCACCCACCTACACAGACACACACATACACACACAGAGCACAGGATTAGGCCCTTCCAGAGACTCACACACACTTTAACTGGATTATGACTGTTTAATCCAAATTTCTGATCAATCTGCTTTTGATGTCTTTTACAAAAACAGTAGATCAGTAAAGTTTATCTAACTGTGCACTACACTCTTCATCTGTTTAACTACCTATCCTTCCATCCATCCATCCATTCATCTGTCTGTCCATTTAATCTGCTTAGTTAAAAGTGTTTTTCTAGTCATAGCATCACTCTAATTTGATGCCTCTCTCCCACATAACTATTTCTCTTGTTGAAAAAGGGTCTGTTTCATTTTGTCTGGTTAGATCTTATATAGAAACACAAGTCCTGTCTCAGTCTACACTATTTTTCCAACCGTTATTGGATGTCTCTCTCTCTCCCAATCTCTCTCTCACTCACGGTCCACACAGCACCAGTATCGAGCCCACTTTCTCCACGCCCGCCTCCTGGAGGTTGTTACAGGGCCCAGTCAGCTCATGGCAGCGGCCTTGGAAGTTCTCCTGTTCGTAGATTACCAACTGAGGGAGAACCACAGAGGAGAACAATGAGTCACGTATGAATGTAAAAGCATAAAGATGACATTAATAATAACATTTTCAATCCTTTCATGCACCTTGAAAGCACTGGATCCTGGCTGCTGTTGCTTGGTTGCAGGGTTTTGGTGATCAGTTGCCATAGTGAACCAGGATGGGTGTGACGAGCTTTGGGTCGGAGATATCATTTCATTAAAATAGAGAAAGTGACATTTGAACACATTTAAATGCATAATTGTCTAGATATGTAGCCTTCTTTATAAAAATGTGTATTTTCATCCTTCAAAACCAAAATTAGAAAAATGGCAAAACAATATATTTAGGATGTTCACTTTAAGGTGCTACTTTTTTAAACAAACAATAAAAAATAGACTATCAGATATTTGGCACATTTATGACTTTAACTCAGTACATGTTACTGGATGATACTTTTAACCAAGAAATTAAATAAAATAAGGGAAAGAAATAGCAGGATAGGCATAGGCAACGAGAATTGGACGTCAGTGTCTTACCAGCTCTGCGGTGTGCCAGTCTGTAATGGGTGGCATGGGGGGCTGAATATATACAGCAAGCTCAGGGGTGGAAACTCTGCCAAAACTGGTCCCTGTTCAGGATCATAATCAGGTCCTAATAGGCTGGCTGTGTGTCACCAATGGGGGGGTTGAAGCTTTACAAGCCAACACACACTCACACATTCACACATTCATACAGTTCAAAGCACCCCCCCAACCCCAAAGCACACCCACCCCAGCAGAACATCATCCTCAGCAGCCCAAATCCTCCCTCCCCTTTTTGATGGCCCGCAAAGTTATTTCATTAGTTGTCAATTTCTCCCAGCCGCTCTTTGTTCGCTATCCCATGATTCAGCACAACCTGTGCCAAGAGTTTGAGATGTACAATGAGGCCAGGCGGCAAAAAAAGAAAAAAAGGTACTGTTAGAACTGGGAGAGAGAGGGAGAGGGTGAACAAGGTATACATACACACAGAGAGAGATGTACCATTTTTGCACAATTTTGATATTTGGAAATTGTCATTTGATGTAAATATTTAGATCATACATTTAACATAATGCACTTCAATATAGCATGAAGTATTCAAAAAATTCTGTAAAATTAACCACTCCATTCTTGGTGGTGATGATAACCAGACTTCATAACACAAATGCAGCCTTTAGATTACAGTCTTTTACACTCTGAGAAATAAAAGGCAGTGGACAGTCACTGTGTCACCCTGTCAATGATGGAACCCTGATGGTACCAGTACCTTTAGTTGTAGAACATAACTGTATCAGGTTGTATTGTAATGAATGTATTAGAAGTTATATTGACTACACTCACCCTGTAGTGACTCGACTTTCACGTTTATTTTATTGCTTAAAACAGTTCAGTTAAAGATAATAATCTGCTGGAAAAGTCCATGTAGAACCATTAAGATACACAACTGGACCTTATGGACCATGAGAGACCTGAAAGGAGATGTTTACATTAGTTATATCTCTGGAAGCCAAAACATACCATGCTGTGTATTGTATTCTGATGGTGCATATATCATCTTGATGATAATAAAAAAAAAAAAAAATATATATATATATATATATATTTTTTTTTTATTGCGGAACTAATTTGTCTTAAAATACCCTATATGTATACCTCAATCATGAATGGATTTTAGATAGATAGATAGACAGACAGACAGACAGACAGATAAATAGTTTATTAATCCCTTGCGAGAAATTCAGGTCCCAGCCACTGCTGGCAGGGCAGCCGTTTAACACAGATTTTGACATGTTTAATACCACAATTGTCTCAAAACTATCTTAAAACAATGTCTCAGACATCAGACAGTATTCATAACTGTTTCATGCAATAAAAATTCTGTGAGATAGCTTTCAGACGTCTAGTTCCTATCAAAACCACTGTGAACTTTTTTTTTACTTCATATCTGTGTATTTCACAGTGATACTGTGTCCTAAATCACATCAGCTAGTCTGTGCCATCTGAATGAGGTCTGAAGGAAGTTTGGCTAATTAGAAAAGCTTAGTGACTGTTTAGGTGACTACTGAGATCTGGGGTTGGTTAGTAATTTTAGCCTTACTAAAAATTTGAACCCTAAATGGAATTAGATCTTCAACTATATCTGAGGTATGTTGGAAAACATGTAATTTTTTTCAGGCAGAACAATTATTTTAAGTCTTTGCTCACTGAGATGAAATACAGGATATTTGGTTCCTATCAACAAGACTGCGAACAATTTAATTATTAAAAATGTATAGAAATCAATGGAATGACACGTAAATGGCAAAGAAAAATGAAATAATAATGGTTTTATCACAAGTATTTTGTTATATTTTATATTTCTTTTGGCATAAAAGTTCTTCCATTTGTGTTGTATGTCCCCTTAATCACTCCAAAAAACAGACTTCAGGGTTACATTAACTATGAACAGACTTTATGTGACTACAGAGAAGATGTCGTCTGCACAGACAAATATGATGGACTAGTGAATAAATCAGAAGCTTTATGAGCACTAGTTACATGAATTAAAAACACACATTTGGGTTTCAGTCATAATTTGGATGATATACT
Source organism: Crenuchus spilurus (assembly GCA_036984385.1). Lineage (NCBI taxonomy): Eukaryota > Metazoa > Chordata > Actinopteri > Characiformes > Crenuchidae > Crenuchus > Crenuchus spilurus. The sequence goes on along the minus strand of BRDA01016785.1, from coordinate 16,188 downwards.
GCCACCCTGTGGTTTCCTTTGTCTGAGCCATATATTGTCAGAGGTGGAAAAGTCCAGAGAAACCATTAAAGTGAAAGTTTGAGGATTGATTTACTCACTGTCTAAACTTTTACTCAGTTGTTGGTGGAATAATGTAGTCAAACTGTATTTGAGCAAAAATTCTAACATTTCAAAGTAAGAACAATTAAATAATGATTGTGTGTGAGATGTGGTCAGTGTTGGACTTTAAGATTTTGGATCCAAGGGATATGAGCTCGGATAGGTGTTGTTTTGAAATTTGCATGTTTTCATATATTTGTATTTCATATCTTCTTTGCATAAAGAGAATAATCTCAATAACAGTTTTATAGTTAAAATCTTTTATTGAAACTATTTTGGCCTAACTGTTGAACACTTGAAAAAATGGGTGGAGCTTTGTTTTTTTTTCAGCAAAAAGATTTGTCTCAAGTTTGTTTTCACCCATTTTGATGAATAGATTATATAAATATATATATATATAATGTGTGTGTATATACATGTGGTGTGTGTGTTTTACAGTGTGGGTAAATAGTTGAATGGTATTGTGTTTGAAGTAACTGTTGGTTCACATGTTTTGACTGCTTTTTTTGAACTTGCCATATATTTCATTTACAGAGTCAACATGAGCAAGAGAAAAGGTGGTGAAGGCACTTTTTTGGTGCTAAAAAGTAAGTTAAAACATGATGGAAAAAGGACATAGAGATTATAATACAGTCTTTACCAGCCTATATTGTCTGTGCTGCCATACAGTACTGAGTGGTAATAATGGTGAGGTTTACATGTAATTGTAATAAGGAAACAGAGGGAGGTCAGCAGGCAGGAGGAGGTCAGAAAGAGTGTGCAAGCAGGAGGTAATTTTTGGTAAATTTTTTAAGGTAAGACTTATTTTATATCTTTTTATTGGGCTACTTTGAAAATGACCAATAGCCAAGCTTTTTAAAAGGCATTAGCCAAGCTATATAAATGCATTCCTACATCTCCCCTTAACATTTAATATTGTAGTGCCAGTGACAAAATAAGTGGATGAGATGGGACAAAAGCCTTATCTACAGGGATTGTCAGTTACATTGTTATTTTCTATTTATTTAGAATTAAATAACAAATGAGATCCTGTAGAATATGAATTTAATTTTAATGGCAAGAAAGCTGATGAAAGATAGCAGCCAATAGCATTGTGTGTGTGTTTGCAGGATTAACTGTGGATTTTGCTGTATAATATATTATTTATATTTATTTATTTAATGACTATAAAGGTTATTGTGTGGTATGTGCTACATTAGCTGATGTAATGGATTTATCATTTACGTGCTGTAGACATTACAGTAAGGAAACAAGACACTGTAAGGATTGTAAGACTTCAGTTTAGTGAAGCCTCCGCTGTACTGGTTTTCATTTACACCCTAAAGAAAAACTTGACCCTCCCAATTATCATTGTATAATTCGTACCCTGCTGTCAAGCCTCCCAGCATTGAGTGGTGGAGCTGTGTTCTCTGCTCCATCCAGTACTTTTGGGATAACCTGATGATGACGTGGTGGTGATCATCTAACATCCTGACGTTACTAACACTCTTGTTGCTGAATGCAACCAAATCTTCAGAGCAATGCTCCAAAAATATACTAGAAAGTCTTTCCAGGACAGAATAGACTGTTACTCTATCAAAAGCAGGAAAAACTCTTAATACCCTTGATTTAAGGAGAAACTATGAATGATCAGGTTTTTTACTTTTGTATATATAGTGTATTTGATGCATTAAGGCAATATGATTCTGTAATCACATCAAACCTCCATAACAAATGTCATGGAAGAAATAAAAAGATGTCTTTAACCTCTCTGTACTTTCTTCTAGATAAGAATGAGATCAAATGGAAATACAATTGAGACTTTAGCTTCTCAAATGTTTTTTTTTCTGAGCTCAGTAATCTTACATGTCTCTTCTTGAGTTTTAGTCGATGAAGTCTTACATTGTGCTCAGATAATAACACTCATGGTTACTAAAGACACGAAACTCAATATAAACTCAAACAATTCTCATGAAGGACTCATCTCAGTTTTGATGCTGTGAATGATTATTACTGTATTTATCTGGACCAGAAGTATCTCATGTCTCACTTTAATCTCATGCTATTTCTTCTAAGGGATTTATTCATAGTCTCTTCAGAGACATCAAAGAGCAACATTCAATACATTTCACTCTGAGGTTGCAGTCCAGGCCTTAATTACTGAAATGTCAATGCTGCAGCTTTTGACAGAGTAGGTCTGGGGTTTGACATGAGGGGGTTGGTGGCTCGGGTATTTTTGTGTTTAGTTTGCAACCCCACAGATGGTGTTAAGATTTAAAGAGCCTGGGGCAGATCCACAGACAAGGAGAAGAAGGAGGAGGAGGCGAAGGATGGGGGTGGGAACCAGCAGGACTTGCGGAGCTACTGTTTTTCTGTCTACTCTCTTTTCTCAAGGACTGCATGCAAGTCAGGAACCTACAGGAATGATTTAAACATCTGAACTATTCTGTTGGAATAGTTTTTGTTGTTGAATTTTTTTACTTTGTTTGGGAAACACTGAAAGAACAAGCTCATGAGTCGTCTTGTAAGATCTCAGCTTTCTAAAGTGCCCATGCCTGCTTGGAGACCAGCGTCAGAACTGGTGAAAACCAACTGCATTCCCAGGTTTCCAGTTCTCTAATGAATTTGCTTATGTTTGAGCATCCAGGAGGGTTATTCGAGTCTCTGGAACAACGTGTCTGAGGATATTACGAATGCAAACTTTTTAAAATCCAGATTATAAACAGACTGGTACAGGTTAGCGCATGTATCTATTTCACTTGACAATGTGTACATTGTAATCTTCCATCTTGAATTGCTTTTGAGATTTTGTAGCAGGAATGAAAATTGCTATTTAAATAAATAGATTTAAAGATAAATATCGATAAATGTATTGGTACAAGATGCGGTGGGAGATGACTGTGTTTTTGCCTCTTCTACTTTGGAGCATGGGAAGCCAAAGTCTTCCACATTACACGTATGACGACTTGGACGATGACTTGGCCTTGACTTTCGACTATTATAAGGACACAAATGACATGGAATTCAGAAATGGAACTTCCTGTGAGGAGTGTATGCTGGAGCTTTGCCCTGAGACGTGGGGCTGTAGAGCTGGCTTAGTGCGGGATAGCTGTGGCTGCTGCTTTGAATGTGGAAATCTTGAGGGTCAGTCTTGCGACCTTGGGGACCAGAACGTTCACTATGGAGTATGTGGAGAGGACCTGGAGTGTAAACCCGGCCCTGAACACACTGTGGATGGAGATGGAGGTGACCATGATGCTCAGTGTGTTTGTGTTTCGCAAGAACCACTGTGCGGGTCTGATGGACAGACATACATGAACCTCTGCAAGTTCAAAGAAGCAAAGTTTACAAGTCCTGGACTCAATGTCAGTGATGGTCCCTGTAAGACAGGTAGGAGATAGAAAGATGTTTAATACATTACTTGCTTTTGTGTTCCTCAAAGATATAATCCACTCAACAATCCTGCAAAATTACATGTTAATTCAGAGAGGTTTGGTGTGAAATACTTTATTTTAGAGAAAAGTACTAAGTCATGATAGCTGACAGTGGTGGCCACATGTCCTACATAAAGTTTTTACATGACATTGTTGTTATTATTAAACTGCCTGATGTCTGAGACATTGTTTTTTTATTGTCTTGAGAGGATTTTCCTTCAAAATGTGTTTTACCATTACATACCAATACCCAATCTCCAGATGTCCAACTCTATCCCCAGACCTGAACCCTACACAGTAAGAACATTAAGTACAGATTTGTACTTGAGAGTACAAAGGTTGTTGCTGGGGCTGTACCTTATTGAGGTACAATAGAGTACCTTTCCATTGCTGTACCCATGGTTTTTCTACTAGTTAAGGTCCTATTCTGTACCCAAAGAGGCTAAATTGTACATTTGAGGGTACATTTTTTTTGTGATCAAAAGAAAGATACACAGTCATAAGTCCATCAAACCAAGCCAAACTATGCCTGGAGTGGCATAACGTCACCCTACATGTTCAGAGGGCAAAATCAGGCTTATCCAACCAAATACTGAATTATGGTGCAGTGATTTCTTTTTGTCCCAGAGATGTACATATAAAAACTCAGAAGACGGGTTGGTTTGGTAGAGGATTTGGATAGTAAATATAATGGATATATTTATGTTGTAGAACATTGTGATATCTGGTTCGTATCACCACCATTGTAATGAATGCAGAATTATTGGGCTAATGTTTGTTTTTCATGTAGTTGTATTAAATTAGCCTTCTAACTGGATGTATACAGACAAAGATTATCGTAAATATTGATGTGTGTTTTCTATATTTACAGCACCTCAGGATTATTACTCTCTGTAATCTTGTTCTACTTGTATCAAAACTGAACTGGAGGCTCATGGGAAGATGGGGTCTTGGTTGTTCTTTTTCTTAGAGACTCTTTCTTGACAGCTGCTTTGGTGTAAATGGTCATATGAGTTGCTGAACAAATAACTGAAGTGGTCCTTTGCTGTTTTCTTGTTGACTTGCCTGGAAAGTTGCATGTGTTTTGCAAATGCTTTCCTCCCTAAACCTTTAACTGTCTGTACTTGGGAATTTAGGAGTTTCTGGAGCCTGTAATTTTCCCACTGGCTTTCATGAGATTTATGACCTCCAAACAGCTGCAGTTATCCGACTTACATGAGTTGCTTTGGTGCTCTGCTGAGAGGAAATGGCTTCTGAACATGATCCCTTATCTGATCTCTTTTTCTCCGTCTTTTTCTTTTCATGGTAAGTCCCTTTCATTAAGGTTCCGCCACGTAACTTGGTGAACGTAACTGGCAGCAGTGTGGTGTTTCTCTGTGAGGTGTTTGCCTTCCCTATGGCTTTGGTAGAGTGGAGGAAGGATGGAAACGAGGTTATTTTACCTGGAGATGATCCTCATATATCTGTCCAGGTAAATGCTTTAAACGCTTGAGTAGTCTTGATCAGTTCTGTATACTGGTCTTATCCGTCTTCTTAAACCTCAAATCTGTTATGCATGAAAAATAACTTGATTGTATTCAGTCAGTGGACAACACTAGTTTTCATTACAACACACCAGACATTTACTAAAATACATTGTTGTTATTTTATTATAAATTACATTTGTTGTTATTGTTGTTATTATTATTATTATTATTATTATTATTATTATTGATAAAGATACTGCATCAGTATAATAGCAGAAATGTGCTGAAAGTAGTTCTGAAAAGTAACTAAAATCAACTGCCAAACATGGTGGTGGATCATTTTTCACCCTTAAGACAACACAAGGGGTAAATAAGTTTAAGTTGTTAATAATATTAATATCTATCTGTCTATCCATCTATCCCCTAGTCCAGAGGAGGCCCCCAGAAGTACGAGCTCTCCAGTTGGCTGCAAATTGAAGATGCCAGCCGTGCTGATTCGGGTACCTACAGATGTATCGCCAGAAATGAACTTGGTGATGTTTCAGCCACTGTGGTGTTAGGGATTCTGCCACCAGGTAACTGGCTACTGCAGTAACCCTGAGAGTTTTATATATTTATAATCATTTGGTCATAGTTAATGGGTAAATATACATGATCTAAGCAAGAATTCAAGAGTGCTGCATTAAATCCATCATGATCAATTACTAAATAATTCTTCTTAATTAATTAATAGAGAATACTGATATTTCTGCTTTCATTTGCTGCTTGATGCTAATCTAACCCGTCGCTGGTGCAGTAGAGTTCTGGTTATCTTCTTGGGCTTACATCTTCCTAAAAAGCAAAACAATTCAAGATGAAGGAAGAATTTTATTAGCTATTATGAAGCCCAGTTGCTTTGAAATTTGATAATTTATAAATAGTTGCAAATGCAAGTGTAATATTTTCCATATTGTCACCGGAAGCTCTCTGAATCTTTAACATTTGAACAGTAGTTCAATCTGATTGGTTTGGAATCTGCAACAGTAATAGTTCTGAAAATTAAAACCACAGTAAAATTCTTTATTAGAAATAAATGGAGTAATGAAAATGTATGTGGTCTTTGCTTAATCAGTGGTTATTATATAAAGAAGCTGAACTTAGGACATTGTTCTTTAGGAGACTATATACGATTTTGCTGTTGAATTAATATTGAACTTAATGACCTTAATCATTAGTTTACTGTTACCTCCTGAGTAATTAAGGAGACTTTCTTAGTAATCATATGAAAATGTTAATGCAGCATTTGTTCATTCTTGCTTAGTTCCTCTACAGTTACCCATAAACTATGACCACAGTTATAAACTTTTACACTTGATTTTATATTTAAAAATTACAGTGTTTGAAAAAACCCAAGTGCCTTGTACATTTCATAAGCTTCATGATGAATGGACCAACAGAAATGGTGCAATTTACTCCAGAACAACAATATAACCACGACACTATATGTCCAAAAGTTTGTGAACACCCCTTATAATTAATGCATTCAACTAAGTTAAGCTGACAGCCTCTGGATAAGCTCTGACAATAGAATAAGACTAAATATAAACCTATTGGCACCATGTCTAATGCCAGGTGTGGTCTAGAGGGGTATAAAGCCTGTTAGCATTGAGCTGTGGAGCAGTCTTCTCTGCTCTATCTAATACTTTTAGGATGAGTTGGGATTGAGGTGTGGTGCTGAGCACCCAACATCCAGACCTTTGTTAATGCTCTTGCAATGCAATCAAAGCCTTACAGTAAAGTTAAAAAATCTAGTAGAAAGTCTTCCTTGGACAGTAGAGACAGTTACTCCAACAAAAGCAGGATAACCTTTTTTAATACTTTTGATATCAAAAGAAACAATAAATGATTGTCATGTGTCCAACTATGTTTGTCCAAAGTACATTTTCCTTCGCTTATAGTGAAACAAGGTTTTCAGCAACATTGTATACATGTTCGTGACACTGTCTTTGTTTCCTAGATGAGATGGCAGTCTACATAGAAGAAAACATCAAAGAGCTGGCTGGCTATGATGAAGACTACTATTGAAAGCAAACATTACATGGTTCTATCTCTGCAAGAACCTCCAGAGAACCTCACCAGAAGTCTGTCAAAACAAAGCCATTAGGGAACATTTCAGATGGTGTGAAATCCTATGGCACAATCCACAGAGGAGAAACAAAAACACAGTGACTCTGAAGAGGCAAGGGGTGGGGGGGTGGGGGGTCTCTCCCTGCTGAGACTGAAGTAACTAGCAGTTTGAAGGCTTTATTAGGATACGAGAGAATGAATGTGTTCTTTGTTTTAACTTCTGCATGCTTTGATTGTAGCCAACTGTATGAAACAACTTCTGTCTCTGAACAAACTTGGAGAACATACCAGACCCCATGAGAAGTGTCACCATTTGTGCATGGTTTTATGCGTACTGTAACTCTTCCTAGAGTCTCCATTTCCACATACTCTAGGGTACTGCCAAGTCATAGAATATCCTTTTCCTCTTCTTGAATGGAAAATATGTCTGAGTCTGAGTTTATGCATTTTTCCATATGTGGCATCCCTCTGTGTATGCTTATTCGGGTTCGGGTTAGATTTTGTGGGAACAGAGAAGTCCACAGCTGTTTTTCTTTAGGACATTCTGTCTGAAGACCTGAACACAGACGTCCCATTCTTTTCATGTGCTTACAATGTGTAGACCTTCATCTCTGTTAACCTCTTAACAGGCCACCTTTATATATATATATATATATATATATATATAGTGTTTTTATATAGCAGCTATATGAAATAAATCCAAAATGAGGATTTTTTTAAATAAAAAATTTAATCAAATAAGCCCCAAGTGGCTCAGCAGACTCAGGTGCTGTCACTATGATCTGAGGATCATGAGCTTGCTGCTTGCCATCTGCAGCCAGGGCCTGAGAGAGCAAAAATTGGCCATGCTCTCTCTGGGCAGGTAAGATGGCACTCCCTTTCCCAGCACTACTATGTAATGTTGGCTCAGGCTTTTTCCAGGCGATCCATCAGAAGTGGGATCCCGCACTTTCCTTCGAATGTGTTGGCTGCCCAGTGGCGATTTATTGGTAGCAGTTGGAAAAGAGGTGGAGCTTGACTTCACATGCATCAGAGGAGGCCAGTGTTAGAGAGTACTAATGAATGGGCCGGTCAATTGGCTACCAAACACACTAGATAGAAAATTGGTTCAAAAAATTAAAAAAGGAAAAAAATTTTTTTACTGCTGATACTTAAATCAAGGAGCTTAGATTTTTAGAGCCAGAAATAATTTATTTCAGCAAATAAGGGATATGATATAGGTTACAATTCAGATTTGTGCCACAACAAGGCACCTTCAGCAGGACAGAAACTGAGCACTTCTATTTGTTTGGGCCGTAAACATCAGTAAAGCAAAAATCAACACTTATTGTAACTGAAGATACAGGGGTTGGACAATGAAACTGAAACAGCTGGTTTTAGACCACAATAATTTATTAGTAGGTGTAGGGCCTCCTTTTGCAGCCAATACAGCATCAATTTGTCTTGGGAATGACATATACAAGTCCTGCACAGTGGTCAGAGGGATTTTAAGCCATTCTTCTTACAGGATAGTGGTCAGGTCACTACGTGATGTTGGTGGAAAGAAACGTTTCCTGACTCGCTCCTCCAAAACACCCCAAAGTGGCTCAATAATATTTAGATCTGGTGGGAGATGTTCACTTTCATGTTCATCAAACATATCTTTCACCAGTCTTGCTGTGGTATGTCTCTGGTATGTCACCCATAATGTTGTGTGCATTGCAATATTTTGAGCAAAATTGTGCTCTTACCCTGCTAATTGAACCTTCACACTCTGCTCTTACTGGTGCAATTTGAGTAGAAAGAAGAGTGTTTCAGCTCCTCTCTTTTGGGTGGATTATGGATATAATGAAGGTCTGAATGTGAGGAGTAGATGCTGGACCCATTGGTAGATCCAGGCTATGGAAAAGGTTAATAAAAACATGAGCCATTGAAGTCTAGACACTAACATAGCAATCTTTTCAACCTATAATCTTTCTTCTCTTTAAATGACTGGTTTAGTAACCTCTCTTGAGCTAGCAGCTATGTGACATATAGATTTTGAATACTATATAATTATGTATAAGGATTTTTATATTATATTGAGCATTTTTTCTGAAAGTAGATGTAATCACTTAAATCTACTGTAGTTTGACCAGGTACTTTTATATAGTACCATGCTTTTAAAGACACTAGACTAAATAAAAGAGTAGTAATCAAGTATGGCATCTGGATCCATTCACAGGCCTCCTGTCCAATATTCAACTGTTAAAGTAATTTAACTTCAGCCAAGAATAAGACTGTACCTGCTAAGAAATTCATGCAGTACTTGAACACGCTGAAAGTAATTTAGCATTGGAGTTGTTGTACATGGCACTGGTGTAGCTATAAAGCACTCGAGAGCATGTACTGTATATACAGGTGGATTCATATTCCAGACTGTGTTTGGTGCCATTATGTAAGGCACTGATTAAACTCGCCTCCATTCCTTTTCCGTTTCCTTTGGGCTTGTGTGGAAAACTGGATAAATAATTAAGGGATTGTGTGAGAGCACAGAAGAAAGAAGCCAGAGGCTCCTCAAGCATCCACTAATATCCTGTGCAATGAAAAGACATTACTGGGACAGAATTGAACTAAAAGACAGTTGTAGACTAACTTAATTTCAACACCTCACATATGATTAGCCTTTGTTTGATTCAGCTTATGTTGACATGGATACATCAAAAAGTCCTCTAAGCCCACAAATTCAAGAGTATTGGGGATTGACTACACTCTGCTCTGTTTTTAAGGAGCATCACATATTGAACAAAGTCAAATACAAGAGGATATTCAAGTATGCCTGTACAGCTCTTTCTGCCACATGGAAGCCATTGAGAAATAATTCCACATTCTCCAAGGCAAATGTCTATGTCTGACTTAAATAAAGAAAACTATTTCCAGACTTGATGGCCTCACAAACCTTATTTGTATGTTTCTTGTTTTCAGAGAACAGATAATAAACATAAAGGAGGATTCTGTAAGAAAGCCTCACATTGTGATAGAGGATTGCAACAAAGACTTGAATGAGCATTCAGTAATTCCTACAACCACAAAATATGAAGATAGCATACTCTGTAAAAGTCAGCTGAGGCAATGGTTTATACACTCTGAACCCAAGGGAAACTTTGCTACAGCACACACTCATTTTGAAGGCATCTTCTTGTCCACACTGAATAAATGTGAAAAACAACAAAATCTGCTTTTGATTTTAAAACTTTTGGCAGTGACATAAACTATGACTGTGATGTATAGCAAAAATCCATTGAACAGCACTAATAAACACTGCTGAACTGAGTATACTACTAGTGCATCTGCAAAAATTAGAATATTGTGAATACTGTGTTCATAATTTAAAAAATATATTTTATATTCATTACACATAAAGTGACAAAAGTTAAAGCCCTTTTTGTGTTAAAACTGATACTGTTTGAATAGTAATTTGCTAAAATATTCATAAAACATTTTGAGATCCTGGATTTCTGATTTTCACAAGCTTATGAAAGTCATGCTGATCAACAGTAAAACAAAAACTGTATGTGTAATAAATTTAAAACATACCACAGTTTTCCTTTTTGATTAAATTAATCAAATTGTATTTAATTTTTTCATTGATTTTCAATTGTTTCATGATATTCAAAATGTTTATTTGGCATTGTATATTTATTTATACAACACATACTCACATGTACAATTTTATGCCACAGATTTACATTTACCTGCAATTTAAATGATTTTTCCAAATAGATAATGTAAAGTTTTGTAATATAATTTGTGTGTATTTTGAAAGTGATCAAAATTTAATTGAAAATTGCCATTTGTTTGAAAATGATTCACACCCAAATAATGATAGTTTTAATCTATTTGTTTATGGAAGTATTACTCTGGCTGTTATGTTTGAAGCTCTTCACTCACTGCCTAGAAGCTCCAGTGGTAAACAATACAATGTATGTGAATGTCAAAGTTCATCAGACAAATTATAGAAGTCTCTGCAAACTTGTGCATAATGCATAATGGGTTCAACTGCAGGAGAGCGGGTGCTAAAAAACTGTGTAATTCATGTCTTGATTACTGCATACAATGATTTATAGCAAGTATGCCTAGAGTGTGAATTGGGTTGTACAGAAGGGGTGTCTGCAGAAAACTGGCTGATGACAACTCTGTAACTGTATACTGTACTCTGATTTACTCACATTGGCTAAATGCAGTGGAATGCAAGTTGCAGAGTAATGTTGATAGATGCTAAACAATTTTCGTTATGTTCACTGTGTATGCCATTAATGGTCGTGCTGTAACTGGAATGCAAAACTAGCGTTTATCACATTTTATCACACACCATGCTTCATAAAAATAAGCCAGCAAAACCGCCAGCTGGCGGTGTGCATACATACACTAGCAGGCTAGCTAACACAGCCTCCCGTCATGTTATTGCTGTTATCACCGGCTCACTGTGTCTGCAAGGGAGCACAGCACAGACTGGAAGCTAAGAGGTCTCAAATGAACTCCCTGAATCAGTTGGGAGTTGGCTCCCCTTCAAAGAGCTGCTTTTGTTTATTTCACTTGCTCTTCCTTTCTTTATAATGCTATAGAATAATAAAGTTATTAAAATTTTAATTTAGCTGTATTTAAAAAAAACACAGAAGTGGTAAAACTATGTTGCATCTGGCGGCAAAAAGAGCCGGTTCCTTGTGAGCCAACTGCTCTTGAATTACGAGAAAGAACTGGAATTTGTTGTCACACATACGTGGAGGCGCGAGCAAAGCCTTTTTTTATTTTACACTCTGCAATTTTTTCTTTAAGTGAACTTATTTAGTCAGATAGTTATTTATTGTAAATTCAATGCAGTTAGAATTTCAAGCATTTTCAAGCACTTTCTCAAAAATTCCAGCATTTTCCAGGCCTGGAAAACAAAGTTAAAATTCAAGCATTTTCCAGAATTTCAAGCACCCATACGAACCCTGGTATAGGTCAAAATGTCAAAGGAAGTAGTGTTTTCAATAGAAAACATTACAGTGCATTAAGACAACTGATTTCTGATGTACGGAGCAATCCATGTATAGAAGCATTGCGTTAGCTTACATGCATTCAGAGTTTGAAGTTGTGCGATTGAGTCCCATCTAGCTCAAATTATGCATTAGTATTGTGGCAGTAAGCCAATCAAGTCCTCTCATGGGCAGTAAACTAGTAATACCCTCTCATGACTTCTCTTATCACTGCTATACTGATGACACTCAACTCATCCTTCCTTTCCCACCTTCTGACATCCAGATTTCAACTCGCATCTCAACATGTCTTCCTGATGTCTCATTGATAGACGCCTGAATTCAACCTGTGAAACTCAACCCCAGCAAGACAGAGCTACTGTACATCCTTGGAACTACTGGTATCCTTCCTGGTTAGTGCATTTATTCTTACCATCAAGTCCTTGCAACTGACCCAAAATGCTCAGAAAGATCAGTCACGTTACTATTTTGCTATGCTCTCTTCACTGGCTGCCAGTAAGTGCTCATATCAGACACAAAACCCTGATTTTGGACTACACAGACATGAATGTACCTGCTCCTCAATACGTGATGGAAATGGCCAAAGTCTGATCTGTATCAACAGCCCTTCAAGCTTCAACTGCAGCTTGGCTTGACCCTCCAGCCTTCAAGATGCATGGAAGGGAAGCATGTAGACTTTTGTCTGCCCTCACACCTAAATGGTGAAAATAACATCCATAGCATGTCTGAACAGCAGAGTTACTTTCTGTCTTAAAACGGCGACTGAAAGATCTCTTCCAAGAGTATAGAAAATCAGTTACTCTGTACTCATTAAAGATATAGGATTGTATTTGTTTTCATTGATTTGAATTTTTTAATGATTTGATTAATTTGAGCATCTTGGCATCTACACTGATTTTTGTATTACGCAGGAACTAAGTTTGAGAAAACTACTGGAATGTAGCCTATACAACTACAGCGACATCCATAATTATTGGCACCCCTGGTTAAAAAGTGTTATTTGGTCTCTAATAAATTCTTTTTTTTTTTTATAATATAGGACAACAATGCAAAAAAGAGAAAAATCTAAGCTTTACTTCAAGTGCCTTTATTTGGTGGGGAAAAAATCACACATTAAGAAATATTTTTTTTTTAATGAAATTCAAAATTCAATTATTGGCACCCCTGGTTTTAGTACTTTGTACAACTTCCTTTTCCCAACAAGACAGCACTTAATCTTCTCCTATAACTCTTCACAAGATGGGAGAATACAGAAAGAGGGATCTTCGACCATTCCTCTTTGCACAACCTCTCTAAATCATCCAGAGTCCTGGGTCTTCTCCTATGCAGCTCACCCCACAGGTTTTCTATTGGGTTGAGGTCTGGAGACTGAGATGGCCATGAGAGGAGCTTGATTTTGTGCCTTGTGAACCATTTTGGAGTAGATTTGGCCACATGTTTAGGGTCATTATCTTGCTAAAAGACCCAGTGATGACCCATCTTCAGCTTTTGGTGAGACGCCACCAGATTCTGATTCAAAATGTCCTGATATTTCAAATAGTTCATGATCCCATGTATCCTTACAAGGTTCCCAGGTCCTTTGGAGTAGAAACAGGCCCACAGCATCAACAATCCTCCCCCGTACTTAACAGTAGGCATGAGGTGTTCTTCTGCATACTCATCCTTAGTGTTACGCTTACACTGTTTGTTGCCAAAAAGCTCTATTTTGGTCTCATCTTACCAAAGCACATGGTCCCAGTTAAAATCCCAGTACTGCTTGGCAAACTGCACCCATTTACGCTTATGAATATAACTAAGAAAAGGCTTTCTCCATGCATGCGTCCCAAACAGCTTGTTGGCATGTAGATAGCACCTGATGGTTCTTTTGGAGCCCTCATAACCCCAAGATGCTACCATTTGATTCAATTCTCTGACAGTGAGCTTTGGATAACTTTTTACTTCTCTTACCATCCTTCTCATTGTGTGTGGTGACAAGATACACTTGCGTCCCCTTTCAGGTTTGTTTGTCACAGTTACAGATGTTTTGACCTTTTTGATGATTGCTCTGACTGTAGATAAGGGCATTTGCAGGTGAGTGGCTATTTTCTTGTAGCCATTGCCTGATTTATGAAGGTCGATATACATCTGCCTTACTTAAATAGTGTGTTCTCTTGCCTTTTTCATGTGTAAGAGTGAGTAAGAGAAATAGGCCTCTGTGTAATGCCATATAAACAGGAAGTAATGATTTTACTAATTAAAAGGTTCCTAGATACGTTGATCCACTTTATAAACTACAGTAGAAATGACATCAATGGTTCAAATACATTTATTTCCAAGAAAGTGTTAAGGGTGCCAATAATTGTGGAACAGGTCATTTTATGGGAAATAATTACAGTGGTAATCCTACTTACAAGCATCCCTACTAACGAGTATTTCAGGTAACGAGTCGAGATCTCGGAATATTTTTGTTCCAGGAAACGAGTAAAATTCCAAGTAACGAGTAGCCTAAATTAGCTCAAGTATGCCAACCACTAGGGGCGCGGCAGTCGTACCATCCCCTAGATGCTAGCATAGAAGAAGAGGTCAGTCATTACCTTTGACTGCTGTCCAGTGAAAATGAAAGTGCTAGTGAAAGCGACGCAAAGACAGCAAAAAGGAGTGAACAAGAAAGTTAGATAAATTTTACTTTTCATATGATAAGTGAAACCATGCCATACACGTACACCTTAGCCTCCTTAGCTGCCAGCCTACACGAGCGTCGTTGTCGTATCGTTTATTTTATTAAAAACCCATATAAACACATTATTTAGCATATTAAAGTATACTGTATATTGGCCGGCTGACATGGATTAATCAGTTTTACATGTATTCTTATGGAGAAAATTCATCCAGCTAACGAGCAAACCAGCTGACGAGCTCAGCTCCTGCACAGATTAAACTTGTAAGTAGGGTTACCACTGTATTTCTTAGTCAGGATTTTTACTTTATAAATTTTTTTTCACTTGAGTTGCAGATCGCTTTTTTCTAAACTTTGTCAGAGTGGGATTATGCTTCTGCAATAAAAAATGTATTTATTTTAAGGCTTTTAACACATTTAAACTAGGGGTGCCAATAACTATGGAGGGCACTGTATATGTGGATCCTTCCTCAGTAAACAGCAGAGTACAACTGTAAGGTACCCTTCAAAAGAGCATTTGCTAAATATATCAAATATCTGATGTCTACAAACATTATGTTTACTGTTGATGTTATTGGCAGTGGGTGAAGACCTTCCAATTTTATCAGGTAGACTTGAGTTACTAGCCAAAATATATGCAAAGATTTTCTTTCTGATATTCATTGTGACATGTGCCTAAAAGTAGTCTGCTGGCCGTTAAGCAATCAGAAATTGGATATGAGGACTTTGGGTTTGAATCCATTCTCGGTCAAAGTACGCTTGGAAAAAAACGTTATGGCTGTAAAGTCAAATCTACAGACTACAATTTGAAGCTCATCAAGCACTTCCTAGAAGCTTCAGTGGAAAAGATTACAATGTATGAAGAAATGAGCTTTCTGATGGTTGAGTCAATTCAAGGAATGGAAGTAGCATTCTGGCTAGTAACACAAGTCTAACAACTAAAGTTGGAAGGTCTTCACCCATTGCTAAGAAACTTCAACAGTAAACGTTAGAACATATGCAGACATCAGATATTTGATGTCTTGGTCAAAATGTGTATGGAAGCCTTGCGCTGGATGCTAAGTCTAATTTACAGGCAAACATTTAAAAGTCTTCACGCAATTCATATAAGAATCAACGGTAATCATTGGTCTGTCAAAATCAAGAAGATTTATTTGGACAAAGGGTTGAAGTTTCACGGAGAAAAACTTGTATAAATATAAGCACCAGTAGTGTAGTGGTATCATGCAAGATTACCATTCTTGTGACCTGGGTTCGATTCCCAGCTGGCGCAAAGCTGAAAGGCTTTCTTTCTGTCACTTGAAGCTTTGCATATGACTTGTTTCATGACATTGTAATGAGTCAGTCAATTAGGAGCTAGGAGTTTTGATCTTACAAGTATTGCTCGCCCTGGGTACATGAATGTCAGTGTAGTTTCAAATGAGAAAATCAGGTTCAGGCCCAGTGGCCTA
>BRDA01016783.1:0-14962 GCA_036984385.1 Crenuchus spilurus | reverse complement strand
AAAAAAAAAAAAAACGCTCCAGCCAGCCCACATTGGACCAAATGACAAGATGTTAAAACTATCACAAGAGTCGCAGTAATGTATAGTTATTTGATTTATTTTTAATTTTTACAGTTCTGTACAAGAAATGGTGCTATCATTATTGTGTAGTGTGGTGCTTACTTAAATTTTTTTTTTAATTTTTCAAATAAGTTAAAGACTCAGGGGTTCCTGAAATACTTGAAATCTGAATAAATATTATAGCACTTTGCCAAATCTGTTGGTTTAATAACAATAAAAAATAAAAAAAAACAAATAAACATGTTTGTTGTTAAGTATATACTGTATGTCTATTCATTCAAAATGTTAGTAGCAAAATGATTTTTTAAATTGAAAATGTTTAATTTGTTGATATATGGTTTGCGATTAATTGCGAATAATTAATTACAGACCCTGAAATTAACTTGATTAAAAAATTTTATCGAGTCCCATCACTAATATATATATATATATATATATATATATATATATATATATATATATAAATCTGGAAATCACGATGTATGACTTTTTAATAATTTATTTGTGTGTTACTGCTGCAAATAAGTATATGAACACCTGTGAAAATCAATGTTAATATTTGGTACAGTAGCCTTTACAGAGGTCAAAATGTTTCCTGTAGTTTTTCACCAGGTTTGCACACCTGGATTGTGGCCCATTCCTCCACACAGATCTTCTCTAGATCAGTCAGGTTTCGCTGTCGCTGAGAAACACGAAGTTTGAGCTCCCTCCAAAGATTTTCTATAGGGTTTCGGTTTGGAGACTGGCTAGGCATATCAAGAACCTTGATATGCTTCTTACAGAGGCACTCCTTGGTTATACTGGCTGTGTGCTTTGGGATAGAGGTCTGCATTATCCTGGGACTCCCGCGGGACCCATTACAATACCTTGCGGCGCGGGACCAAAATTAATTGTCTTTTGTCTGTTATTACTAACCCTGTAAAGCTGCTTTGTGACATCAGTTGTAAAAAGCGCTTCATAAATAAAATTTGATTTGATTTGATTTTGCGGGAGCGGTCGGTCAGTCAGTCCAGTCGTTGTGGGAGCGGGACAAGACATACATGTTGAAAAATCCCGCAAATTAATAAATAGTCTAGAAAATGATGATAATCATGCAGCTAATCAGTCAGTAAGAAAGTCAAAATACTGGCAGAGCATCACGTGAACAGACGGTCAGTCAGTCTCTCTCTCTCTCACACACACACACACAAATGCACACACGTTTTCTCTCTCTCTCACCCACTAGAGGTGGGCGATACCAGGAATTTTGGCATCGATCCGATACCAAGTAAAAATAGGGCCAGTATCGCTGATATCGATACCGATACAGATACTTTTGAATATTTAAGCTTCATAGATTCAAAGGATCCAAAAGACATAGGATAGAATTTCACCAAACATTGTAGGTGACAAAATACATTATCACAATCAACATTTTTGTTTAGAAACAATAACAGTAACAAAACAAAGTTTGCCTTAACATTAGGATAATAAATATTTTTTTGAGGTAGAAAATGAGAAACCACAAAAAATACATAAAAATTCTCCCTCTCTCTTCATTATAACCTAAATAATATTTATAATAATATTGTAATAGATATTGTAGTGTTGGCCATGTCGAGGTCACGCGGTATGGGTGACGTCATCACACAGAAGCACTTGCGGGTTGTACACAGTTGTAAAACAGTTATGAATTGTTCATATCAGTTACTTTATGCAGTTGTGTTAGCTAGCTTAGTGTTTTATTAATGTAATCATCATCATCCTGTGTTGGTAGATGTGATCAATTTCTTTACATGAGTAACTTACTGTCTGTGAGATGTGGAGTAGCATTAGTGTCATAAGCAGCTCGGAGCATGTTGTGTATCTGGTTTTAAGTGTTCACAAGTGTACATAAAAATTATTTGCATAGTGCTTCATTTGTTTAAGTTACCTTTCTCTCCCACCATACCACAATATGTAAGTAAGTATTAAGTTCTGTATAGTTAATCTGGTTGATGTAAGCATCAGGGGCGGTACTAGGGCGGGGCTACGGAGCTATAACCCTCCTTCTGTCTGTCTCAACGGGGTCTCAACCCCACACACACTGGACGACAAACTAAACTCAACTCGCACGCGTGCTCTAATTGAGGGAAGGAGCTTGTTCCCCAAAATCTCGCATTACATGGCCCTAGTCATCCTTTCCTTAATACAGTGCAGTCGTCATGTCCCATGTGCAGAAAAACACCCCCAAACCATGATGCTTCCACTCCCATGCTTCACAGTAGGGATGGTACTCATCAATCTTCGTCCTCCAAACACGGCGAGTGAAATTAAGACCAAAAAGTTTTATTTTGGTCTCATTTGACCACAACACTTTCTCCCATGACTCCTCTGGATCATCCAAATGGTCATGGGCAAACTTAAGACAGGCCTGGACGTGTGCTGATTTAAGCAGGGGAACCTTCCTTGCCATGCCTGACTTTAAACCATGACGTCTTAGTGTATTAACCACAGTAACCTTGGAAACAGTGGTGCCAGCTCTCTTCAGGTCATTGACCAGCTCCTCCCGTGTAGTTCTGGGCTGATTCCTCACCTTTCTTAGGATCACTGATACACCACGAGGTGAGATCTTTCATGGAGCCCCAGTCCGAGGGAGATTGACAGTCATGTTTAGCTTTTTTCATTTTCTAATAATTGCTCCAACAGTTGATCTTTTTTCACCAAGCTGCTTGGCAATTGCCCCGTAGCAGTTTTCAGGCTTGAGAAGGTTTACAATCTTGTCTCTGGTGTCTTTGGTCTTAGCCATGTTATTAGTTGGGAGTCTTACTGATTTTGTGGGGTGAGCAGGTGTCTTTATGCAGCTAGCGACCTCAAATAGGTGCTTCTAATTTAGAATAATAAGTGGAGTGGAGGTGGACTTTTTAGAAACGGACTAACAGGTCTTTGAGGGCCAGAATGTTTGCCGATTGGCAGGTGTTCAAATACTTATTTGCAGCAGTAACACAAATAAATTATTAAAAAATCATACATTGTGATTTCCAGATTTTTTCTTTTAGATTATGTCTCACACAGTGGACATGTACCTAAGATGAACAAAGTGTTTTAAGCAGCTAATTTTTTGAAAACTGCATTTTCACTCAAACATGATTTTTTCAGTTGATCAAAAGTTTAAGACCATAGCCTTTAAAAGCCAAAATTTGGACAAAAATTTGGATTCCATTTTCTGTTAAGTATTTACACTGTCAAGACCTCCTGATGGCAAAAGCAAAAAAGCTCACTGACTTTGAACGTGGTAGGATTGTTGAGCTGCATAAGCAAAGCCTCTCATAACGTGCCATTGCTGCTGAGGTTGGATGCAGTAAGACAGTAATTTTGCATATTTTTAAATGATCCTGAGGGTTATGGCACAAAAAAGTCAAGTGGTAGACCCAAAAAAATTTCACCAGTGCTGAACCGCAGGATCCGATTGGCTGTCTGTCAAGACACAGGACGATCCTCTACCGAATTAAGGTCATTACTGGTGCTGACTGCTGCACAATAACCATCAGACGACATCTACGAGGGAAGGGCTTCAGAAACAAAAAACATCTTCAAAAGCCACGTCTTCTTCATCGCCACAAAATTGCCCATTTGGACTTTGCAAGGAAGCACCAAACACGGGACATTGAAAGGTGGAAGAAACTATTCTCTGATGAGGAAAAAAAAAATAATTCTTGATGGTGCTGATATCGTCCAATGTTACTGTTATGACAAAGAGATCCCACCTGAGATGTTTTCTACACGGCATAGTGGGGGGGGGGGGGGTGCATCGTGATATGAGGTCCTTTTTCCTTCAGTGGAACAATGGAGCTTCAGGTTGTACAGGGGTGTCAAACAGCAGCTGGCTATGTGGAAATGTTGCAGCAGGCATCCCTCATGACTAAAGACTGAGGGTTTTTCAACAGGACAATCCTGCAGTTCACAATGCCTGCCTGACAAAGGACTTCTTCCAGGAGAATAACATCACTCTTTTGGACCATCCTGCGTGTTCCCCTGATCTAAATCCAATTGAGAACATTTGAAGATGGATGGCATTGAGGTTTTACAAAAATGGACATCAGTTCCAGACAGTGGATGCCCTTCGTGAAGCCATCTTCAACACTTGGAGCAACGTTACCACACCAAATCCTGAAAACACTTGCATCAAGCATGCATAAACGATTGTTTGAATCGTGTCCTTTTTTTGACACTTTGATTTTTGTTTTGAGGGGTTTTTCTTTCTTTTATTTTTCCTTTTTTTTGAGTTATGGTCTTAAACTTTTGATCAGCTGATGAACAGCCTATTTCAGTTAAATTGTTGTTTTCAATAAATTCCCTGCTCAAAGGGTTTTGTCTTTTGCACCCATTTCTTCTTTTAGCATTCTGAAACTCTACTTAGAACCTTCTTAAGATCCAATAGTGCAAAATGCAAATTCTTGCAATTTTTTAACTGGTCTTAATATTTTGATCTGGAGTGTAGTATATACCAACACAATATGCACCAAATCCTACTGTGAGATAGATCTATTATATTGAGTATCTCGGATAGCCTTAAAACCAATAACAAGTGTAATCCATCCCTTACAAATGTGTCATGAGTTCACTTTTACTAACCACAAGAGGACATTGGAGAAGCTGTAACAACATCTATAAAACCTTTCAGACCTCTCCATAACCATCAACAAGCCTATCTGTTAATGAAAAAGGCAAGAGTCACACATTGATGGAACACTAGTTTTACCAGCCCAATGACAGCTAGGCTTATTTTCAATGCATCAAAGAAACTTCTGATATTTTGCTATTGACTGCCATCCTACATTATTCTATCCTTCTTACCCTCACTTTCTGTCTCTCTCTCCATGTCTCTCTCTCTGTTCATCCATCGGTCTCTCTCACATTCTGCAAGACAGTCAGCTCCCTTTTAAGTCCCATCCCATCATGATTTGAGTGACAGCCGCAGCATTGCAGTCGACTTTGACTTCTGACACTAGCAAAGCAGGGGCTCGTGGGGGGGAGGGGGGAAGGTAGAGCCAGGCGTAGCAATTTGATTTAGCTAAAGAAGTGCATTCTGACATTTTGTCTGGAAGATAAAGCCATACATCAGATACTGAGAAGGTCAGTGTGGAAGCTATCAGATAGTGTCTTTCTGGGCTACACTCAGACCCAGCCTGCAAGAATTTTCCCCCGACCAAGACCTGGAGGAATACAACGTGGAATTGAGCTGAGAATTTGAAAGGAGGAAACCTTTTGCGAAATTACAGTTCAGGGGTTGACAATGACAAACTGTTTTGCCAGAGGAAAATCAGCGGATAAGCATAGAAACAGAGAGAACCCATTCTGTTGTTACCTTCCTACAAATAAACACAACACAAGTGAATTATGTAGCTTTTTTTTTCTTTTTAAATGTCATGTAAAGATAACTTTCTTTTTTTTCAAATACTTAAAGCATGAAGAGTCCAAGCATCAAAAAGGTTTTATATTATAATCTGGCTTTGCTGTAAGCTCGAAGGGATCGCCTTCATCCACCATGACTGGAGCTGCATGCTGGAAGGATGTTTGAGTATGTTTCTCACTTCTCTCTCCATATGGTTCAGGAGATAATCTAATCTTTAGCATGTTACATAAGGGCAAATCATCAGCCAACAGACGATTTGTTAAAAAAGGCACTTTGATTTACAATTAAGACTTTGTACAATATAACACACTGTGATGTCCTATAACACCTCTACTTAGACATTTATGTCAATCAGCCATAACATTAAAACTAAATTTGTTAGTAGGCTATGTTTAACATACTGTCGGTCCTGGTCATAGTACTAAATCTGATCTGACCCACAGAGCCATGTGCCATATAAAAACTTCACCTGGTATCACCTGTAGTACACAGAACCAAGATGGTAAAAGCAGATCTTTGTGTCCTGTGAGTCATCATCATACACAATTACATCATGATAAGCTTTTCTGAGGAAGTTTTCACACCAGCCAATCTGGACCAAGGTTACATTGTGTAAATTTGGTCCAGTTAGTGTTGGTCACACTGCAGTTTAGTAAGCACACTAAAGAACTTTTCATGACACTCCTACATCACCTACATGGGCTATCCTATACTTCACATTGTTTAGTTTATAGAAGGGCATGCGTCTGACGTTGACTTGTTCTCAACCTCAGCAGGTTGTTAATTCAGCAGGAAGTCTTTCCCTGATAAAACAAACAAACAGATTTGCATTGTTAGCATTTATTGCTAACAGGAAAACTGTCATTCTCATTAGATGATGCACCACACTTTCTTTACCTTCATGTGGCATTGATCTCCTGTTTTATCCTCTTTCTCGTGATCTCAGAAAATAAGGCATATGTTTCACCATTTTTGCTTTTTTTTCCAAAGTCTTTTTTCAAGACTTTTCACATGTTCATCAGGGCAAATTTCAGTCAAAGATTTTGTCTCCTTTTCTCCCCATGTGCTGCTGCAGCTCATGTTTGCTGTTTTTCCATTTATCATTAATATTATTTTCTCTTTTTCTCTTGTGTAATGAGTGATGAAAGCTTCCCTTAACTTCCTGTAACTGGACAGATCTGATCCATCCAAAGTGTTAGACTAGAAACAAACCAAATTGTGATTCAGTTAATCCAAACTGAGACCAAACTGTAGTCTTTTGGTCTGGACTGTGTCTGAGGCACCTTTCACACTTGTTTTTTTTTTTGTTCAAAGTTCCGGACCAAACAAGGTAGGTGTGAAATGCCCCTGAGCATAATGTGGATTTCATTAGAATTTAAAGAACAATGAAAAACCATATGAATTAAAAAGAGATTTGAACATGGGCTTATCAAGAGTGCTAGTGACTTCTAAGTTTAACTAGAAGATTTGCATAGTGGTCAAAAGAATATGCAGAATAGCTTAACAGATTGATAATAGATAATAGTGCTCGTGGTTTGGTAAATGTAGACTGACAATGCAATAACACATTAAAAAAATATATTGTATATTTTATATTGTGTCAGTCTACATTTACTGAATTACGAGCACTATTTTGTTGGATTTGTATTTTCCCAGGGGCCGTCCTAATACTAGGCAAAGACAGGAATCTGCCTAAGGCCCCAGAGAAAAAATGAGCTGCATTCCTTAAGTGTAGAGTGTATAAGATTTGTGTTTTGAAATTGTAATAAATCTGAATATCCCTCTAGTTATTTATGGAAGTCATAGAATGGTTTATTCTACCCTTATCCAACAATTACTCTCATAATTAAAAAGTATAGCTCAATAGATATGAAACTTGTCTTACATTAAGACTAAATATTAGAGCTATTAAAATATTTAATCCTGATTAATCACATTGAGTAGATAATTATGATTAACTTTGATTATTTATTTGATTAAATTTGACACTAGATAAAGATTTTTTAAATTAAAAAAACAGTAGAATGTCTCACAAGTCACACGGTCAATTTTGATAATTCACAGTTTCACAGTCAACCCAGGTTAAGTCTGGGAGGTTAAGTCTGGGAGTTGTTATTGATAGCCATCTTTCTTTTAAAACGCACATTTCTAATATTACACGCTCTGCCTACTTCCACCTTAGAAACATTAATCGGCTGCATCCATTCCTCAGCCAATCCAGCACAGCTATTCTGGTAAATGCATTAGTAACATCTAGATTAGGTTACTGTAATTCTGTTCTTTTTGGCTTACCACAAAAATTATTACATAGACTCCAGTTAGTTCAAAATTCTGCAGCTAGGATCATCTCCAGGTCTCCAGCAACTGGACACATCACCCATGTCCTTACAGAGCTCCATTGGCTCCCTGTTAACTATCGGATCCAGTATAAAATCATACTAATAACATTCAAGGCTTTGCATGGACTTGCTCTCTCATATATTTCCGATCTCCTCAAAACATACAGTCCTGCTCGCACCCTCCGATCCTCGTCAGCTGGCCAGCTCACTCTCCCCCCAGTCCGCTTGTCCACCGTGGGAGCTAGAGCATTTAGCCACTCTGCCCCGTCTCTTTGGAATACCCTTCTTACCCAAATCCGCAATAGCGACTATTATACCTTCAAATCCCGGCTTAAAACCCACCTGTTCACACTTGCATATTCCTGATTCTTCATCTTCATATCCCTCTGTCTGTGTAGTATTCTGTCAGGATGAATGTAATTGATTCTATGTAAATCTGTCTGGTTTTATTTTATACTGTGTCTTTTATACTGTGCCTTTTTTAACTGTTGTAAGGTGTCCTTGAGTGCTTTGAAAGGCGTCACTACTAAATAAAATGTATTATTATTATTATTATTATTATTATTATTATTAAGTGGGCACAGTGCATTTTTGAATTGTCTTACCTCATTTGCATATCATTTCATCAGAACATGAATGTGGCAAGTTTTGTACTGACAATAATTAAAGTTCAATAAATCATTTTATTTCCCTTCAGTATTCACAAGAGTGTTTTTGCAAAGTTCTATAAACCAACAGGTTTGCAGATTAGCTGTAAATTGAGATATAGTACCACTGTATAGAAGCTATTTCTGCCATTTCAAACTGCTATATAATGTATGCTGTTGCTGAATTTAAAGACTATGCAATTCTTAGATTTTTACTCTACTAGAGCCTGAAATAATCATTTCAAACAAGAAAACACATAAATAGGAATTTAAGTTTACTGTTGTGCCTCCTGCTGCCTGTTCCCCAGTCAGTTTCCCTTATATGGTCATGTCTTCCGTTTTGAATCTGTGCATATCTCATCACGTGTCTGCCTTGTTACATTCATGTTTACCACCTGTATCTAGTTAAGTCCTAGCCTTTAAATATTTCCTGCCAACAGTGCCATGTCTTGGTGGGTCATTCCGTGTTTCCACGTCAGTCCACGTGAGTCTATGTCTGCTAAAGTCGAGTCAGGAGATATCTCAGTGTTATCTCAAGTTCAAGCCGTCGTGCTGGTTTTGTTTCCCCTTGTCTGTTTGTGATAAAAGCTTTTGTTTAGGAACCCCACTGCCTCCCAATCTCCTTGAGCTGGGTCTGAGTCTGCTCCAGAGCATTACATTCACATTATTGGCATCTTACTGTCTTTCTGATTTAAAACAGAAATTAAAGGATCTGATCAAGTGTTCTGAGTGCATGCTCAAAAAATTTAAAGCTTTTTATTTAACATTGAAGATGTGTTAACAGCAGTAATAATAATAATAATAATAATAATAATAATAATTAATAATAAATAATAATAATAATAATAATAATCAAATAATAATAATAATAATAATAATAATTAATAATAATAAATAATAATAATAATAATTATTATTATTATTAATTATTATTATTATTAATTATTATTTATTTATTATTATTATTATTATTAAATATGTTTTACTTTAGATCTTATAAATATAATAATCTTTACAGCCCTACTAAACATGTCTAAATTAAAAATGAATGAGTCCAAGGAGCCTTTTCCGTTTGGTCCCAAAATCACTAAATCTGCCCCTGTACTGCTCAGTGCTGTGAAACAGATGACAGCCAAGTCACAATAAAAGTCCCTTTTACTGGCTGGGTGTGGCAACATATTTTGAGGTCTCAATTATAGATTTGTATAGAAGTTGTTTGGATGCATTGTTGAGAGAGTGAATAAAGCATGTACAGAGAAATAAAATAAGACCTGAAATTCTAGCTGCCAGTTGTCAAAGTTGCTGAACAAAACATTTGAGAAGCAAGAGAAAGAAATTTCTCTATTGATTCAAAAAGAAATGGTGAAAAAAGAACATTGAACTTCAATGTCTGTGTGAGGAAGATGGTAAAAAAGGGCGAAACTGCATGGTGGAGAGAGGATGGTTAACAAGGAGATGGAGGGGAAAATGTGGGAGTGTATCCACTGCATTAAGGATGCAACTTGATAGCCAATCAATCAATTAAAAAAATCAAACAACAAGTTAAAAAAGCTACTGTGACGTTCAGGTTTCAAGCCTATTTAACATAGGCCTCTCTCTCTCTGTGTGTGTGTGTGTGTGTGTGTGTATGATCAAATGAATGGTTATGGTTATAAATTAGATTGATAATACACAAAAACAACTTCTTGTGTCTACACTCTCTGTCCATTTTATCAGCTCTACTGACCATACAGGTGCACTTTGTAGTTCTACAATCTTTCTCTGCATAGTGTTAGCCTCATTTCACCCAGTTCTTCAATGATAAGGATCCATACAGAATAGGTATTATTTGGGTGGTAGATCCTTCTCATCACTACAGTAACATTGATATGGTGGTGGTGTGTTGTGTTTGTTTGAGTATGTAAGTGTAAATGTACTTGTACATTCCCTTCATTTGGTTAAAGAAAGGTACCTTTACTTTGACTTGAGTTATTATTTCACTACAGCAATAATTCTTGATTCGCATGAAAAAGTCATTACTTTGTCACATTTTCCAGCTCCACTTTATGCCAAAGCTTGAAACTGTAGAATCAATAGAACTATACTTGTCTTTGGGCTGATGGAATATCATTCACACCTTCAGTTTATGCCAGAGTGTTCATGTGTCAGAAGTTGACTGTGTAGACCTAGTCCAGTAGCTTCACTGTGCCAAAAGTGCTGCACTGATATTTCCCCGTGCCTGCAGGTTCAGGTTTCACTTAATCAAATGGAATTGAAGCACAAGCATGGAACAAATCTCCAATCAGCACGGCATGAAGGGTATCTAATAGATTGGTGCAGACCTTTACACATGCCTCTCTCAGTCAGATTAAATTGTACTCCAATTGAGCTGGGCCATCCCATTGATGCCCACCCACCCACCCACTAACCTATCCTTACTCACATATACATTCTCTCTCTCTCCCTCTCTCTCTCTGTCTCTCTCTGTCTCTCTCTGTCTCTCTCTGTCTCTCTCTGTCTCTCT
Organism: Crenuchus spilurus; assembly: GCA_036984385.1. Classification (NCBI taxonomy): domain Eukaryota; kingdom Metazoa; phylum Chordata; class Actinopteri; order Characiformes; family Crenuchidae; genus Crenuchus; species Crenuchus spilurus. The sequence goes on along the minus strand of BRDA01016783.1, from coordinate 4,039 downwards.
CACACACACACATGCCTGAAGTGCACTGGTATGTTTAATAGGAATGTTGCTGGCTGGAAGATCAGGAGCAGTAGGTTTACATGAAGAACAGGCTGTAATTCCTGGGAAATACATGCAGAAGGTTAAACGATGGGGGAGAAGCTCTATGTTTCTGCAATTTGCTGTGAAAAGGTCAAACTCATAGCAGGGAGGCATTACCATGTACAGGACTGCAGCCACGAAAGCATAGATAACACTGGTTTGTGGATGGACAATAATGTTATGTTTCTCTGAAGTTGTTTATTTATTTATTTATTTTTTAATTTTATTTTATTTTTTTTTTTATTTGTTTTGGGCGGGGGGATTTTTACACAGTTATCAGTGTAATTGCTATTTGCCACCTCCTGTATGAATCACATTGCTGGTATGGGACTGTGAGGACAAGGCTGTTGTCAAAGTTGTAACAAAAGCTTGTATCTCCAAAAATGGGAAATTCATGGGAAATTACTCCTACTTAGTAGTCAGTAGTGACATAAATGAATGGCCAAAAAGTCACAGCCTGTGCCTGTGTGGATGTTCTGAATCTGAAGTTGTCTTTTGTTTGGAGAGATCAGGCTTGTGTGCAGCTGACTGGTTGTCTTTGAACAAAACAGCACTTTGATAATGAGTTTAGCTAGCTGTGGGACTTCATCAATTACTGCAGGAAACTTCCCAATACCTCTCTCCAATCAGCATGCTCTCTCTCTCTCTCTCTCTCTCTCTCTCTCTTTTTCTCTCTCAGTTTCTCTCTCTCTCTCTCTCTCTCTCTCTCTCTCATACACATTTCATGGTAAGAGTGGCACTTGCTTGGTACCTATACGTAAGTAATTAATATTCTAACATGATTACAATTTTAACTAATACTATCTGCAAAACAGTAACCTCCCCAGGTCTGATTTGTATGTGCAGTACATATCAGAATGACAATTTGAATTGTCTCAAAACATGATCTGTATTTTAACTTTGAAATATGACATTTTGCACTAATACAGCCATCTCAATGCTTTTTCTATAGCAACAGCATGGCAATCCATGTCATGCAAGTCTGTCTGTTGCCTATTCAACCCACATGCCTCCCCAGCCATAACAAATGTGCCTCAGCATACATCATGTGTGACGGCCCCCCACTCCCACCACTCACCCCCCTGACCACCCCCCAGCCAAGTCCCAGACCCTGCTGTGTGTTTGTGTGATGTGACAGGTGAGCTGGATCTATTGTGTGCAAAGCTGCCTTGAGCAGAGTGAGGGAGTGCCGGCAGCAGCGCGTTTCTCTGTCACCTGCCTGAGAGATAGCCGTCAGCCTCTGCCACGGCATACCCAATTCCCACATGTTCCCGCAGGGCCGCGAGCACTGGCGCCAGGCACGGACCAGCCTGGAATGGAGGGGCATGCAGGGAATCCATAAATATCCAGCAGGCACACATACACACACAAGCGGCAGGAAAGATCCATCACGGTCCCTCCATTGTGAAGGTAGCGAGGGAGTGAAAAGGAGGGGGAAAGTGAAGCTGCCCATCCATCCCAGCAGACAGGATGCTGCTCTATACTGTCTAAACGGGTCACAGGAGAAAATGTCAGAGCATGTCTTGGAGGTCTTTGGAGGTGTTTTGTAACCACTTGAAGGATCTGTGGTGTAAGGTCTGACCAATGCAGCAAAGCGCCACAACATTAACACCACAAAACATTGAAACCATCTGTATGGCTGAACAGCTGTATACCCTTAGTGTGCCATGCAAGACATGTTCTTACACATTACTCATGTAGCTGGCATTATATTTGGCAATGGGCAGAATCTCAGAAATGTTTAATGCTGGTAACAGCAGGATTGTGCAAGAACATGTACTACTTGATGCCCCGAGAGTAGAGGGATGTGAAGAAGTACAGTGGTCAGGTGGACTTAATGTTTTGTGCCATGAATGTTTTCTGTTCTTGGTATACTGGTTGGCTGATAAGATTAGCCAATGAAAATATTTCTGTATTTTTCTATTTTCAGCAAATAAAACAATTTACATTGCATTGCTTTGAAGTTTGGTATATAATACAAGACATCAATATTTTTTTTCCTAATTTCAACTCATTCCAGCTTTAAATGGCTGTAAACTCTTATATCAGGCCTGCATTTGCATTTGAGGCAAACCAACAACTGATGGTATGAATCCTGGCACTCACTGGTTAATCCTGCTTAGGTATGACTAGCCTGCAGTTATACTATTGGGCAAGGCACTGAAACTCTGTTGCCTTAGGTAATGCTCCTCTTGACCACACTGTACCCATTTAACACAGATTCATCTTAATGCACTTCAAAATTTTGCAAAGATGATATTGTCCAGATTATTATTGGTTATGCAAGTTCTGACTTTAGTGACTAGGTTGGAGATTTTTTATATATATATATATATATATGAACTAAGCTGTCTAAATCAGGGGAGCACAATACATCAATCGCAATCTACCGGTCGATCGCAAAGGTAGTGTGGGTAGATTGCATGGCATTTAAAAAAACAGATGTCAGCCTATCATCTGTCCTCGCTATAAAACTAGTCACTTGATGTCATACAGGGAGGTGGTCGAGCACTAGGACCCAGCGGGAATCCAAGCCGCTCAATCTGATTCTTATTTCACTTTAGACCACCCACAATCTCATTCGATTGGCTCTGCCATTTCTTGCTAATGCAAATGGTTCAAAACTCAGCTGCACGTATTATTACGAGAACTCCTTCTTTTCACCATATCACTCCTGTTTTACATCAGTTGCACTGGCTTCCGGTTAGGCAGCGCATCCAATATAAAATTTTACTCCTTACTTTCAAGGCAATTCACAACCTTTCCCCTCCGTATATTTCAGACCTTATTAATATCTCCTCTCAATCACGATCATTAAGATCATCTGCCTCTACACATCTGTCTGTTCCCATTATACGCCTTAGTACCATGGGAGGTAGGGCTTTTAGTAGCTCTGCTCCTAAGTTATGGAATGCTCTACCTCCTGATTTAAGGAACTCTGATTCCATTTTGCATTTTAAGGCTGGTCTCAAAACATATCTTTTTAGAATGGCCTATAATGTCTGACTTCAATTGCTCCCTAATCATTTATATTATTACTTTATTTTATTTTATTTATTTCAATATTAATTGTATTCTTGAGTATTTTCTGTTTTCTGTTTTATTATTATTACTATGTCATATTTTATCTATCTTATGTAAGGTGACCTTGAGTGTCAGAAAGGCGCCATCAAATAAAATGTATTATTATTATTATTATTAATGTGTGATTGGCCGTCTCCGAAATCGCTCCATGAAATAGTGTCTGGACTTAATAAACTGGTGTTTTTCAAGTTGGCCAGCAGTCTGTGTTTACATGTCACTGTAAATTGTTAACATGTATGTTTGTTCTGCCTGTGTTTGTCAGCTAGACATATTTTAAAATCAGAAGTTTCATATTAAAACATTAACATTTGTGTCTGTGTGCTTGCGGCTACCAGTCTGTGATAAGCCATCCATATACATCCAAGTGTAACTATTATCAAAATAATTCAGAATTTCTGCTTAAGTGCTGCAAAACTCCATTAAGTCCAAGTATCGCTCCACTATGACTGATGACCATTTGGAGGTTTGTTCGAGGCTGGCTATCAGCAAATACTGTCCAGACTATGAATGTTTGACTGTTTCTATTCAGTGCAAGTCATCAGAGTAAAGTAGGCTAATGACAAAACATGTACACAGTTGTATTGTGCAATATGGGTTCATGTAGTTATTCAAGGAACACCAGCATACATTGTACACATAAATTGTCAATATATTTATAAATAAATGTCTTGCATTTTCATAGAAGGTAGATCATTTTGACTTAAGTCATTGTAGCAGGCTGAAAAAGTGTGTGCACCCCTGGTCTAAATCTTGATCAATACAGTCTTAAAGGTCATTAATTTATTCATCTACCAGTTCATCTACCAGTTTGTGAATATTATCAACTTTTTTAAACAAAACTTTCATGGTGGTTTTTATGTGTTTAAAGTAGGTG
>BRDA01016782.1:0-19775 GCA_036984385.1 Crenuchus spilurus | reverse complement strand
TAGCCTGAGCAGAGGTCCGCTCGGATTACTGTTAGTATATCAATATATAGTAACGCACCGCTTTTAATGACCAGTAACGTCAACGGAGTTATAACAACAGGAAAAGTAATGAACTATTTTATCCCCTTACTGACAAATTGACGTCGTTATGTAACGCTGTTATTTTTAACGCCGTTATTCCCAACACTGGTCACTATAAACTATAACATTATTAGCACATTTGTTTATATGGTAATTAATGATCAGCTAAAATGAAATGTTTCCGATGTTTATGTGCATGTTGAGAAGAAGAAAAGAACAAAAGCTACATTTGGATTCATGTTCATCTTTCTGCGCAGTGGGTAGTTATTCACGCCCGTTCATGCTGAGTTGTTTGTTTAAGGCCATATGTGGCCCTGCTGTTGATCTGAGATGGACCTGGTCTTTCTCGGTTTCCCAGACTTATGTAAAAGCCATACTGAGACACATTCATCTCACTCGGATCTCACTGTAATAAAACTGGTTTATAATATTTTATCGTATATTCTGTGTAGTTTTATATTAAATGTGATTTGTTTGTTTAGATTTTTGTAGAGGAATGTGTAGACTGAAATGTTAGTGTTTACATGTGATGCTACTTCTTCACTGAAAAGCACTCTTCAATGACAAAGTCAAAATGAAAATAGAAACGTGTGTAAGCAGATACATGCTTGAAGTAGAGGTAGCCTAACCTTCATAACAGCAAACATAGAAAGCTAAAGGTGAATGTTAGTCACAGGACAGGACAGGAAAGACTGAAAGGCTCAGTTTTCAGAAGAAATGAACAGCACACCTGTTGTTGGTGTGGATGGGGGTGGCATCATGATGCTGGCTCAACACTGTGATGTCTGTTAGCTATCAGTGATGTCTGAAGGACGATGGCTTTGTCAGCCCAAATTTAGTAGAAACAGTAAAAGTTGGCCTACAGCCTTATGCAAATGTGCTCTAAAGGGAGCTAAAGTAGATATTACCTTTTTTCTACAAATTTAACAGACTAGTGTTTTCAGAAAATTACAATACCAGTTACTGTGAGCTATAAACGCAATAAGAGACTAATTTAGGCAGCGTAAATTTTTTATTATTGCTGTAAACCACACCCACTAGTCTAGTTGCTATTGAGTGTATTGTTAGCAGTGTTAGCCTTGCAGACCAAACTCTGTCGCACCAAATATTGAAAGTATCAAAACCTTTCAATACATAAATTTGGTAATCAGTTCTATTCAGCTCTTATTTTCAATACTTAACAAAAATTATTTTCACTATTTCTGCACCATGATTTGCTGCAAGTTATTGTATTTTGTTGACGACTGAATAACTTGGTATGGATTATATTAAGCTGTAAAAATAAAGAAACATGTCAGTGTTCTATCAGATTTAAGATTTGACATTAAGACTATGATTATTGTTTTGTCTTAATATTGTGAAAATACACTTCGTATTGATATCAGAGTCAAAATGCTGTTGTGAGCCCAGTTCTAAAAAGAAGCGAAATTTGGATTGACCACATCTGAGCTTTTTGGAAATTTATTTAAGTAGGATTTCTGGGGCGAACCATTTCTTTCATTCAAGGTCAGAGTTGAATGGCCAAACAGTGGGTAGAAGTGTGTTTTTGGAATTCTTCACCCAGAGAGAATTGTCATAACTTGACAGTGTGTATCTTTTTTTATGTGCCCTGAAGATGATTTTTCAGGAACTCTGATGTTGTATTTTTGAAATGTCTGAGTCAAATTTACAGCGTCCCCCAGGCAAGGCCCCGAGGAACTGTAGACCTGTGTCTGGGCCTTGTGTGTGTGTGTGTGTGTGTGTCTCTCTCTCTGTGGTCTGGAATTCCCTGCGTGTGTGTGCATGCTCCCAGAGTTATGAAAGACCCTTTAAAAAGAAGCACGACAGCAGCATCCAGCACAACAAACCTCAACACAGCAGCCACAGTCAGTACTGGAGGGAGTGGAAGCACAGCTGCTGCTCTGCACTGTACTTAATGGATATTCAGTTTTATTAGTTGCAGATTTACTCGGATCACTTGGTGTTCAGCTCCGCTGATGTTTAGTGCTTGTGGAAAATGAACTGAGCTTTGTGGACTATTTGATGTCATGTGTCCCCCCCCAAGCCTGTGCCCACATGAAGGGTTGGTTTCTAGGAGAAATTGGGAGGCTCAGAAATGAAGGGTGGAAGGGCTCTTGTGTTGTGGTGTGTCAGAGATCACAGAATAGCAGCGCTGTTGTGTTTTTGGCAAGAGGAAGAGTACAGGAAAGATTTCACAATGATAACAGAAAAGGTATTTCCGGTGAACTACCCATGACAACTCCAAACTTTTTTATAACTGTTTTGGGACTATATTACAAGACTATTCATGCCTTGCAGTCACGTGGTTTTGTTGTGGTCGCCGCTATGTTGAGTACCTCACGCAACAAAGACAATGCAGCTAACTGCAGACGAACTCGGCAGAGCAGAAACAACACTCACAACATGCAATTTTCAAATGGATGCGACATATTATCACGTGAGCTTTTTCGACCGCTGGCCTCGTTGGATTCACTGCCAAACCTGTCATTTTATGATATTTACGTATAAAGAATTCATGACATGTCGCCTTATTCAGGACAAAGTTTGAAAGCCTACAAAAGCACAGATGCATACAAATACTTCACAGCAGGCTGTGTAAAGGAGCCTAAATATGGCAACTGAAACAAAAGAAAATATTCCTTGTCAAAGTTAAGCTACATGACTTAACACCACGTCGTAACATATCATAGCATTTGATTTGAGCTTTAGACTTCTAAAGAAAAGTTAGTTATAAATTTACAACCCTAAAAAATAATTTAGCACAAATCTAATGAAACATCTTCTTAAACAGTTTAATAGCAAAAGCAAGTAAATTCACACAGCAAACGAGCTAGCTCCCCAACTAGCTACCCTATTTATTTAGTTAACGCTAACTTGGTTGTTAACCAAGAGTTACTCGCCGGGGATAAAATATGCACTGCAAAGTGGACTGCTTTCAGTTGCTGTCCTGTTTGCCCATTTAATCTTTGCAAGCCATTTTTTCCTCCGGTCGTCTGTGTCTTTGGGAAGTCTATAAAATGATAATCCTTTATCCCCTTACTTGTTGTCACACCCCACGGTACAGCATATTGAAGACATGACAGTCTCCGAATGAATCAGACAGTAGGTACTAGGGTTGAGCCGGATACTCGTTTCAGACAAGTATCCGGTACGGATAACGCATTTGTGATGAGTATGATCACGATACAAGTAAAACTCATCAATATCCGTGCTCGTGCTGAAGGAAAATCCTCATTGGGTAACTGACTGTCTTCGCGATCTGTGATTGGCCAATCACACAGAGTGCCCGCACCTCCCTACACAGACACGAGTCTGCCAAAGCTGTGTAACTGAAAGAAAAAAAATCAGTTTGATCATAAAATTTAAAAAATAAAAAAGGAATTTGTGTTGAGTATGACTACTACTTTGAGTATGACTACACTACTGTGTGCTAAATAGCTGTACTAAACTCATTGCCAGCAACTTGTGGGAGACACTAAAACTGAGCTAAAAAGTGGTGACGCTGTCCAACCTCATCCTTCTACCACAGAAGACTGAGAATCTAACCCAGTGAATGAAAGTTAACCCAGGGCTAAATCTCCTGAGAGAGGCTGCATGCTTCTCCTTATGTAACTAAGATTCTGTGAGTTGCATTTGTGTTAAATGCTGTTTCAGTAATGATACGGGATGAAGTGAGTGAGTTTCATTCCTGCCTACGTGCTTGAGCCTCTGAGCCTCAGTAATGACACATTCAGCCCTACTTCCCTCCGCGGCCCGCTAGCCTCTTTTTTATATTTATATAAGTGAAAATATTTAGGCGAGGGTGTAATTTAGAGGCAGTATCCGTGGTCGCGTGAGACCGTGTTTCCTTCAGGAAAGAAGAACGTGTCATTAACAAGTGAGAGAGCGAACATATATCAAAACAATATTTACTCTAGTCTGCTAAGCGTGTCGCAGCAGGACCAGAACTCGCCGGCGCTTTGAGTCGAGTCCAGAAAGCGGTGTCTCGTAACGTTTTCTTAAACCTCACTTTCGAGAGAGGGCTTCTCTTGCACAGTGTTTGTGTCATTGAATGCAGAGCGCTCCTGACGGGCAGTTTTTTTACCAACACAAATACAAAAACTCCTGAGACGCAATCTCATCCGTCATCATCTCTGGGGATGGATTTGCTGGTGCAGCTCGGCTTTGTTTATGGGAAGAATCTCCACCTTTTCGTTCACTTCTTTGCTGAGTGATATTTCTAAACATGTTGGTTTTGTGGTGTTTAGGAAGCAGGCATGTGTGTTTCTGGTTGGCTGCTTTTTATTTTGAATCTGGTTAGTGGTCAGCGAAGCCAAATTAAGAGGAAATGGGATGTTTGATCTGTACTCATGGTATAGTAGCTTAGTATAGTAGGGATGTGCCATATATTAGTGCTAGGGCTGTCACGATTATTATACAACTGCCCAATGACTTTTGTTTTTGCAATTATTTCAGAAGCTGATTATGTTTCACAGTCATGGGTTTATCAGTAAGGACACTGGGTATTATTTTTGTTAAAGTAAATAAGTGAATCAATAAAAAAGGATATATTTGTTCTCAAAGCCTTAGAAGTCAGCGGTAAGTAATGTTTGTTTAATTGAGCTTGAGCTGTGTACTGAGTATCGACAGACAGGAAGCAGGACAGTTTCAAGCGCTGTGAAACGGTCACCATAGTAACTGTGGAGAGAGTGTGTTCAAAGCAATAATCTCTCTATCATTTAACTGTGATAGTGTTCAATAACTATTTTGGGAAATGCACCCCAGGTCAGTTAATTTGGCCTTCAGGCTTGTACTTTAATAGTTGACCTTATTGAACAGAATGTGCCAAATAATTAATCATTATTATTTATTTGCAATTAATTTTCAGCTAAAACAATCATGAAAACCCAAATTATTTTTAATGGCACCATATTGAAATTATGGCTGATTATTCTGTTTATTTTTAGCTTGTACATGGGCAGTTTTCCTTCTTCTAGAACCCACAGCATGCCCACAGCAATTTTGAATTATGGTGTCATACCTGAAAATTCCAGATTTGTGAGAGCTCTATTAGAGCTGTTATTAGTAACAACCATCCTCACACTTGAATTTTATCAATAAAACTATTGTTATAGTCAGACGGCATCAGAAACCACATAAATCTATTGGAGATTAATGAACAAATCATTAACTAATCAAACATGATTTAGGCATGCCGTTAGCACGATGCTAACTCATTGATAAGCTTTCATTACATTATCTGCATTAGCAATCTAGTGTAAACCTAAAGCAAGCTTCAAATTACAAATCTCGTCTACACTTTTGATAAGAGAAGGGAAATTGTGTAAATTTACTTATTTTTGTTGCCAAACTGGGACGTGCTCAGCCTTTCATGGTACAAGACGTTTTCACAAAGTTCAACAAATCAATTTGTATACATCGATGGGTAAATGTGCTCAAATGTGAAATAAGGTGAACTTAAATAAGTTAAATTGTGATTGTGTTTACAGTATTTTAATGTTTCCTTCTATGTCACTCTCTTTTTATTAGCCCTGATGTTCAGCAGTGAGCCCTGCCCTCGTCTTGCTCCTCACAACTCCATCACTGTCTCCAAGAAGCGAAACTGGCTGCACCAGAGCTCCACTAGACCTTTACATCACACAGACGATATTCCAGCATCCCGCTTGGTTGAGGACGATCATGTAGCTATGCCCCCTGTTCCTGTCGTCGTCCCATCTTTGGACGGCCCGCCTTCTCGCCTTATCGACCTGGTTGAGGAGAATGATGCAGACGATGAAGGAGAAATCTGGTACAACCCCATTCCAGAGGATGAGGAACTTCCTCACTGCATCCCTGTTGCTCAGCCTCCACTGCTGCAGCCTCCTCCGCAGGGCTGGGGTGGGGGAGCCCCGAGACGAGGCAGTGCAGGGGCTGAGGAAGGGAGATTGGGGGAGGAAGGTGGTAGAGCTGGTTCTGTTGGAGAGAAAGCAAGCACCACGTATTCCTGCGAACACAACCATCTGCGCAGGCCAGATGTGCAGGAGAACCTCCCAGCACGGACAGCAGCTACAGGTACGCCTCAGTATATTCCTACCGGTCACTGTCATTAGTCACTCCCCTCTACAACTTTTGGCATCTTTAAGTTAGAGCATAACTGACCATATAGGCACATATCAGTTTATAAATGTATATTTTAGATTTTAATTTTGGCTGCCCTGTTTAAACGTTATAGAGGAGTTATTTTTTATTTACTCGTTTGTAAGCATGATCTTTTATTTTATTATTTATTTTATTTATTTTGCCAATTCTCTCCCCTTCCCAATTTGGTAGTAGCCAGTTAACCCATCCCATCCACTAGGGGGCTCTCCCCATCACTTTGCACTGTCCCTAACTTTAGGAGGGTGAAGACAAGATCGCGCCTCCTTTGTTGCATGATACGTCCGCCGCCTCTTTTTGAACTACCGCTGATACACCGTCACTGGGGAGCCAACGTGCTCAGAGGAAAGCGCAGGGTTCCCAGCTCTGAATGGACCAATCAGTAGACGCCTGAGCCAGCAGACATTGTAATGTGAGAGTGATAGGGAGAGAGAGAGAGCGCCATCTACCCACCTAGAGAGAGCACTGCCAATTTTTGCTCTCTTGGGCCCCGGCTGTTGATGGCAAACAGCATGACTGGGACTCTAACTCGTGATCCTCTAATCATAGTGTCAGCGTCTTAGCCTGCTGAGCCACTCGGAGCCCATAAGCATGATCTTTACATATTTGCCAACATGCATACATCTTGTTGTTGTACCCCTGTATTGAAAATGATATGCACACTATTAAAACAATGGTCAGTAGTGTCGGTAGTAGTTATTTTCCAGGTCAGTGTCATGTCAAAAGGCCCTTACAAGTCAAAGTTTTTCTATTGACAAAACACTAGATTATAAAACACTAGTTCTGGTCTTAGAATCTGATTGGCCGAGCCGCGTTCGGAGCCGTTGTAAAATCCATGTTATACCACAGCTCTGACATCATCACATCACTTCTGAATTATGTGTTGATGCGCTACAAGTTTAACAACTTTAATTAACGAACTAGTCGGCTGCACACTGAAAAGTTTTTGGTCAATTTTGATGTACTAGGTGGGCTAAAAGTTGATGAGTGGTGTAAAGAGAGGGACAGAACTTTAGGAGAATGTTCCAGCTTAGCTAAGTGTAATTACAATGTTTTCTCTATTTTTTTCTTTCTCACTCTACAGCACTCTCTCCTTTGCGCTCTCTCGTGCTCTCTCTCATTTTTAAGTGTCAGTAAATAAACTTGACTTGTTGAAAATCTCTGCTGGCAGACAGAGCTGTCATCGTAATAACTACCTGCTCACCTATCGGCCACGGGCACCTGGCCATCTGGCTCCAGCTTGACATGTTTTTCTGTTACTTCACTGTTGTCACTCAATAAATTATTGACAGTGCATACCTTGAATTCAAGGTGTGTGTGAGTGCGTGACTGTGCGTAACTGATGAGCTCAGACATTTGGCAACTCGTAAGATAACGTGTGTGCCAACATGTAGCCTCCGTTCACATCGTTTTGCCTTTATTTAGTGCAGCTTTGTGTTGTATCCGTTTATTCCAGGTGAATGTAAACGTGGTACATAATCTTTTCTATCACTTTTTTAATAAAATGTTCTGAAGATCGATCAGTATCTGTGTTTATGACGATATGTTCAGCATCCACTGTGAATTCAGTCTCCACTACATGTGTGAAGTGTTTCAGAACAAGGGACTGATGAATGCAGACCTTTAGGCTGATTAAATCGTGCTGTTCGGTCTCTACATGTTTCTGTAGGTACTGTAGCGTCTGGTGCAGGTTTTGTGAGTGAGAGGCTGATAAGTTGCTCTTTCTGTTCCCTCTGTTCTTCCTGCGGCCTCTGATGTGGTGGCAGTAGCTTAGCTTCTCCGCTAACGGCTTAGCTAAGGTTGTAATTATGGTTGAGTAGGGCTGCGGTTCTCCTCAGGTGTAGGGAGCAGAACTTATGTTTGAGCTGCTTTTAATGCTCAGTGATTCTGAAAACCTGGGCCTCAGAGAGTGTACTATAGAAGCAGTTTGTGGATGGTCTGTTTCTGTCCTTTGTTTTAGGCGGAAACATATTGGTCACATGTGGGACTGTCATGATCATTATTTTTTTCTTAACAATGAATAGTCATATAAATAATTACGATTAATAATTTGTCTTTGTTTATTTTATGCCGTGCTAAGCAAACAGCAGGTTTTGTTGATTAGCTTTCAAGCTAACCTCGCTAGCTCACATGAGGTTGTACTGATGTGAAATGATGTGCGCATGCAAACACACAAAACGTATAACGGTACAGTGTGTCGGGTCAAGCGTAATGTATATAATGCTAACAACATTAGCATTAGCTCTCTGCGTAATAAGTAAATAGACCAGATACTGTGAAAACTAATTTTGCTGTAAAATTATGCAGATGTTTCTTTATTTGGATTCACGTGATCATGAAGATTACATACACGAGTGATGAAACTTGATGCCAAAGCAGAACTAATGCATTTTCCTGGCTTGAGTGAGCCGTGTCTCACTGAACGGACATGCGGCTCGCCGTGCTTTATTGGTGGCTCTCGTGACCGGTTACGAGAGTACGCCAGCACAGCCAAAGTATTTTTAAAGCGTTCTACAGAGACATATACTATAATGCGCTTTACATTCCAAGCACTTGGCCTCTCATTTTGCCTCAATTAAAGTTGTTTCCAAATCGGGGATACTGTGGAACCTGGCAACACAGGCACTGTTTCCAACAGCAGGCTGCACGAGACTCTGCTGTTGCCAGGTTCACGGTTTAACACTTATAAAAGAACTAATAAAACACTCATGTAACCATATTATTAATGACTTTAATATAAACAGCAATAATCATAATAAATCCCTTATAAACAAAATACTAAGTCGTACACTCGTACACAGTTGTTTTTCCATTCGCTTCAAACGTGTGACAGACATATTCTGGGCTAGTTTAAGCTTCTAAAGGGCGGGTTTTAGACTGACTATGCTGGATATTTTAGTTGGACCTGGCAACCCTGCAGCAGGGTGGCTACATGGCAGCAGCGATTCTATAAGCTAGCTAGAGCAATATATTCAGTGGTTTAGTCCATAGGTGGGTTGTTTATTTTTTTACATTATTTGAGTGACGTGGGGTGATATTGTGGCTCTCTCCTTGACTTTGATCTGTCAGTATGGCTCTTTTGAAAAAAATAGTGAGCATCACTGCTCTAGACCATTGAATGGGAAGATTTCCTCCTGCTGGCTGGGAAACTGCTGTTTTGTTGACGTTTGACATTTAGATGTTTTTATTTCTGATGTTTAAACAATACAAAACAACCCCCCCCCTCGATTTCTGGTAGAAGACCCTCTGTAGAAGAGTTACCTATTTTACCCATAATCCTTAGCACAGTAATCTGAGCTGACACTGAGATATAGGAAGGCGATGAGAGCGATGAGACGGGACACAATGGCCGTGGTGCTCCAGCTGACCTTGTCCTATAGAGCGACTCTTAGACACTGTAACTGGACACTGTTCTTTAGTCCAGGCTCCTCCTGCTTAATGATTTAAGGGAAAAGGAGCCACACACACTACACACCCCATCCTGGCATTAATGAGGAGCTGCTTATGACATCAGACTACATTTACACACTTCAGCTCAGATGGGAAACAGTGAGATAATAATCATACATTTATAAGATCGATGCCGGTTAATGTTGTTTAGTTTGGTTGTGTAAATGGAGTCCTAATGAGATCAAAAACAAGCTCCATTGGCCGGTTTTGAGTAGTTTGAATTGTTTTAGTACAATAGTTTTGTTCTTTTACAGCATGTCCAGGACATTAGAGAAAGGGCCTTGAGTCAGAGACTGGGCTGAAATGGGCTTTGACAGCCCATAATTAGCAGTGTGATTGGTGACCATGACGACCCTCTCAGCATCTGTCAGTCTGACTCTGCTAACAGCGTACACACACACACACACACACACACACAGAGACAGACAGAATGGTCAAGCATGAGGAGACGTAACTGAGACACACACACTGCTGTGAACTGCATTATAGCAGCGTGAGGTCATTACAGACTTTGATGTTTTGTTTGGAGGTGTTTGAGGAGCCAGAGGTGGGATAAATCTCTGTTTCTGTGTGTGTGTGTGTGTGTGTGTGTGTGTGTGTGTTGGAATGCACCCTCTCACCCCTGTCTCCTAATCTGGGGCTGTATGTTAGCCTCAGGTGATGGGGGTTGTGGAGGTATTCTCAGCAGATTTGCTAATAACACCATTGACTCCATCAACCTAAAGCCACCGTCAAGTAATACATACCTGATGAAAAAGTCCCTGTACGCTCCTGGTCAGACTCCACATTTAGTTCATTTTCTAAGTGAAAGTAAATAAGGACCTCTATGGGGATCAATAAATTCAGTAAATAAAGAGTGAATGTGCAGAAGTTTTCACTTAATGATCAATAAAAGTTTAGGAAAAGAATACTTCCACTAGAATTGATTAGTCAGTTAATAAAATACATTGTTAGTTTGTTTTTGGGCCAAAATAGCAAAAATTGAGAAGGTTTATTCTTATTTTCAGTACAGTTCAGTATTTATGTACAGTTGTGAGGTCAGAGATGTGCACTGCTGTTGGTCAGTGCAGTAGATGATGGGGGCAGTGTAGATGTACAACTCTCTCTCTCACACACACACACACACACACACACACACACACACACACACACACACACACACACACACTTAAGCACATCTGCTGCAGTGGTTGTGCTGTCTCACAGTGAAGCAGTTCTCCATAATCAAAGCAGATAAGAGACAAACATGTTTGTTTACATTTTGCAGTGATGCTCATAGTAGGAAATAAATGATATTGAAATGACATAAAGTCCTTGAACTGCTTCATAGTCTTCACTAATGACTATCACACAGTAATATAACTTTTGAAGTGATGTGTTTTAACAATTTAAGCTCTAAATATTTATTTATTTATTTATCTAGTTATTCAGTTATTATCCAGTATCCGCTGTGAGTTATTCAGTACTGTGAAGCTAATAAACTGAAGTAGGAGATCGGGTCCTTGTTCAGACAGCTCAAGTCTATTTTTGTAAACATCAACATAATACAGCACAAAAGCACATGACCTCTGACCTTGTTCGGTTAGATTCCAGCCACATTTTCAGGTGGTTTTGAATCTGGTTCAGATTTCAGTTTGACTGGCCAGGTCTGATTTTGTGTGTGTTTTGGTCATTTGAGGGTCACTGGACCTCATTCACATCCTAAAACTTAAACAGGGAGCGCTGAGGACTTTTAGGAGATATTTTTGTCTATGTTGTTGTTTTACAGGGACCACTTCATCTGAACTGTCTGAATGTTTCTCACACACCTGTTAGCAATCAGATTTAAGGAATAAGTCAGATTTGCCCTGCAGTGTGAACAAAGCCTCAGATTCTGCCCGAAAATGGCTGTGATTATGGGGCAATGATGGAATAGCCTGGGCAGATATCTCTCTCTACCCCTCTTGCTTCCTTGTTCTGGGTCTCTCTCTCTCCGCCTCTCTCACCCACTCTTCTCTTGTGCGCTCTTAATTTTCTCGAACAGAATTGCTCCTTTGTTTGACGCGAGGCCGAGCTGCGGCGGATCAGACTCGCCGAGCAGAGCCGAGTTATGCACATGCAAGATCAGACCCGAACAAACAGAGCCGCCGTTGTAGCACAACATGCTGAGAGAGGAAAACGAGGGAAAGCGAGAGAGACACAGATGGAGGCTGATACACAGCGGAACAGAGATACAGAGAAGAAGGAGAGGAATTCAGACAGGAGTAATGGGGAGGAAAAATGAATAGAAATCTGATCAGAACTGATTTGGAGACTTTATTAAAAAGTAGCTGATGCTGAAGGTATTTGTCAGGGATGAGCCACAGTGTCTGATCACAGCTCGTCAACTCCAGCGTGAGTCTGATCTCACTAAACTTTAGCGCTTGTGCAGGACAGTGTTACTAACATTCAGTGTCGTATTTTCAAAATAAATCACAATATTTGATACAATTTTGTTTGTTTTGATTGGATTTCCTTCCGTTTTCTTTATAAAATGACACCAAAGAGAATTTACACTTTACGGTTAAGAGTAATCAGGGACTGTTTGCCATCAACAGCCGGGGCCCAAGAGAGCAAAAATTGGCAGTGTTCTCTCTGGGTGGGTAGATGGCGCTCTCTCTCCCCATCACTCACACATTGTAATGTCTGCTGGCTCAGGCGTCTACTGATTGGTCCATTCGGAGCTGGGAATCCTGCGCTTTCCTCCAAGCGTGTTGGCTCCCCAGTGACGGTGTATCACTGGTAGTTCAAAAAGAGGTGGTGGCTGCATCACACACAAAGGAGGTGCATGTGTGCATGTCTTCACCCTCCTAGAGTCAGGGACAGTGCAAAGTGATGGGGAGAGCCCCCTAGTGGATGGGATGGGTTAATTGGCTACTACCACATTGGGAAGCGGAGAAAAAGGGCAAAAAAAAAGTAATCAGACAGAAT
This sequence comes from Crenuchus spilurus, assembly GCA_036984385.1. Classification (NCBI taxonomy): domain Eukaryota; kingdom Metazoa; phylum Chordata; class Actinopteri; order Characiformes; family Crenuchidae; genus Crenuchus; species Crenuchus spilurus. The sequence continues at coordinate 7,160 of BRDA01016782.1, read as the reverse complement.
AGTTACTGTATAAACTATTGACTGATCAACTAAAAAATGGAATATTATGGAAAAAGTTCATATTTAATTCAAAAAGATAAACAGTCCTATATTTATTAGACATTAAGTGACATTTCAAGTCTTTTTTGCTTTAATGTTGATCAGTACGGCTTGTTCAGTTCATGTTTGTAAATGAGAGCAGTTATATTTGGGGGGAAAATGCAAAACCATCCAGAACATTGGGTCACCAAGACCAGCTCCATTGACATTTCAGAATGTTCCAAGACCTGCTGCCACCAGCACAGTGTTGGTAATTGGTTTGGGGACACTGAGTGCAGGAAAACATCAGGCTGTTCATTGGTGTTGGTAAAGGGCTGCACACAGCAGGGTGTCTCCTTGTTAGAGTAAAGATTCGGTAATCACCCAATCAGAGCCTGTGCCACGACTCTGCCTGTTCAGACGAGTGTGTAGCTCCCTGTTTCATGCTGAGGTTAACCGAGGGTCAACCAGACGGCTTCCTGCTGACCAAGCTGCGTTGTGTACGGTCTGCCGTGTTTTGGAAATGAGACTGTCACTCAGTGACTGCCTGTTTGTTCTGCTAGTAGTGTGGTCCTCTGTTTTGGATTCTTTAAAGCTTTTTAACCCTTTAAGTGAAGAGTACACCAGTCCAGTATTCACTTACAGATCTTCAGTGTTCTCTCGTTCACACTGTGCTAGATTGGTTTGTATAAAGCAAAGGTTGGAGTGGGATATTTGTTTGATATTGAATTAATGTGCTCTGGCCTTTCAACTTTAAGGGGTCTTATGTTACCCTCGCTCTTGAAACGTACAGTGGGGGGTAAAAAAGTATTTGGTCAGCCACTGATTGTGCAAGTTCTCCTACTTAGAAAGACAAGAGAGGTCTGTAATTTTTATCATTGATGCACTTCAACTATGAGAGACAAATGAGAAAAAAATGCAGGAAATCACATTGTAGGATTTTTAAAGAATTTATTTGTAAATTATGGTGGAAAATAAGTATTTGGTCAATAACAAAAGTTCAACTCAATACTTTGTAACATGGCAATGACAGAGGTTAAACGTTTCCTGTAGGTCTTCACCAGGTTTGCACACACTGTAGCCAGCCACGTTTCATGTTCAATGCTCTTACAGATGGAAGGAGGTTTTGGCTTACAATCTCACGATACATGGCCCCGTTCATTCTTCCCTTAACACCGATTAGTCGTGCTGTCCTCTTTGCAGAAAAACAGCCCCAAAGCATGATGTTACCACCCCCATGCTTAACAGTAGGTATGGTGTTCTTGGGATGCAACTTAGCATTCTTTTTCCTCCAAACATGGCGAGTGGACTTGAGTACCAAAAAGCTCTATTTTGGTCTCATCTGACCACATGACCTTCTCCCATGCCTCGTCTGGTCATTGGCGAACTTGAAATGGGCCTGGACATGTGCTGGCATGAGCAGGGGGACCTTGAATGCCCTGCATGATTTTGAACCATGATGGCATAGTGTGTTACTAATGGTTCTCTTTGAGACTGTGGTCCCAGCTCTCTTAATGTTATTGATCAAGTCCTCCTGTATAGTTTGGGGCTGACTCCTGACCTTTCTCAGAATCATCCTTACCCCATGAAGTGAGATCTTGCATTGAGCCCCAGACAGTCATCTTGTGTTTCTTCCAGTTTCTAATAATTGTACCAACAGTTGTTGCCTTCTCACTTGCTGCTTGCCTATTGTCCTGTAGCCCATCCTAGGCTTGTGCCGGTCTAAAATTTTGTCCCTGTTGTCCTTAGAAAGCTCTTTGGAGTGTGATTGATTGAGAGTGTGGACAGTTGCTTTTTATAGACATAACAAGTTCAAACAGGTGCAATTAATACAAGTAATTAGTGCAGAATAGGAGGGCATCTTAAAGAAGAACTAACAGGTCTGTAAAAGCCGGAATTCTTGCTGGTTGTTTATTGACCAAATACTTATTTTCCACCATAATTTACAAATAAATTCTTTAAAAATCCTACATTGTGATTTCCTGGATTTTTTTCTCATTTGTCTCTCGTAGTTGAAGTGAACCTATGATGAAAATTACAGACCTCTCTCGTCTTTCTAAGTAGGAGAACTTGCACAATCAGTGGCTGACCAAATACTTTTTTTCCCCCACTGTACCTATTCGTCATAGTAATTCGTTATTGTACTTAAAGTCATTGACTATTTATAGGCCTTGAGTTTCAGGAGCAGATGAAGGTGGACTTTGCTGACAGTCTTTCTCTCTCTCTGCAGAATCTTCTGAACAAAGTGTTTCAGGCTTCTCTCCTCCTTCCAGTCCGAACCCAGCTAAGAAGAGCTGCTCCATCAACTGGTCTTTACCTGACCGGATCAAATCTCCCCGCACGGTCAGGAAGCTCTCCATGAAAATGAAGAAGCTGCCTGAGCTCAGTAGGAAGCTTAGCGTTAAAGGGAACCCTATCAGCAGCGCAGGTGCAGCCAACGGCCAGTCAGAGGCCAGGGTGCACCCATCGCGAGTCAATGGGACAGCCGAGCCCGGCACGACTCCACCAGGGGGTGTGACCGCAGCATCGGCAAGTGGGAACGTGATCTGGCGTTATCATCTGGACAGCAGCGTGTCCACTCAGCAGCACAGCTACAACAAGAAGAAGAGTAGTGGAGGTGGGGTGCCCAAATCAGCCAGCAAAGGTGGTTACCTTAGCGACGGAGATTCTCCAGAGCTGGTGGCCAAGTCAGGCAAGCACGGTTCATCCGAGAACAAGTCTGGCAGGGTTCGGGACAAGGACACAGTCACACCAAAGACGGAGCTGGATGTGGACGCTTTCCGGCCTTATAATTTCTCAGAGCAGCCCAAGTGCATAGCGTATATTTCTGGCCTCATGAGCCTCCACTTCTATGGGGCAGAGGGCCTGAAGCCCCCTCGGGCAGACTCGCGCCACGTCTACTGCGCCATCCAGGTGGACTCTGTCAATAAAGCTCGCACGGCCCTCCTGACCTGCCGCACGGCCTTTTTGGATATGGACCACACCTTCAACATTGAACTGGAGAACGCTCAGCACCTGAAGCTGGTGCTGTTCAGCTGGGAAGCGGCGCCTCGGCGAAACCGAGTCTGCTGCCATGGGACGGTAGTTCTGCCACCCCTGTTCCGCACGGCCACACGTACGCACCAGCTGGCTGTGCGTCTGGAGCCCCGCGGGATGATTTACGTGAAGCTGGGACTCATGGAGCAGTGGCAGAACTCTCTAGATGGAGCAGAGGGTGAGAGAGAGCGCGATGCCAACGTGTTCGGAGTAGAAGTGACCCGTGTGGTGGAGCGGGAAGGTGCAGGTCTTATGGTGCCACTCATCATAGAAAAGAGCATCGCTGAGATTGAGAGGAGAGGATGCCAGGTGGGTGTAAATATTTGCTGTGGGTTTTGGGTGGTGCATTACTTTACTTTAGTCAAATAAATGTTATAGCATAAAGCACATATCCACCATATTCCTGTCCCATAATGCCTAATGCAGATGTCTTACAGAGTAAAGATCTAAAGCCTTTAAGCTCACTAGACCAGCATTCTTAGTCTGAGGTGTTTGATAAACATGAGCCATTGGTTCTGAACCCATGAGCCGTGCTTCCAGTCTATTGATAATCTACAGACCCGTTCCAGAAATTAGAATATCATGGGAAAGTTGATTAATTTCCATAATTCGATTAAAAAAGTTAAACTTTCATAGATTATAGATTCAGGGCCCACAATTTAAATGATTTCAAGTATTTATTTGTTTATTTTCACATCATTTGGGCTTCCAGCTCATAAAACCCACGAAAACAGGATGTAAAAAAATTGGAATACTGTGGAGAAATGAGCCCAAATTTTGCAGGGCATGAGTGTGACACACTAATCATCTACTAAACTCAAAGCACCTGCACAGGTTCCCCAGGTGTCATTAAATTTTGTCAGTTTGGTTCAATTGTCTCAGTTCGGTTCCATATGGGGAAGACTTGCAGACATAACAAATGGCCAGAAGACCATCATTGATACCCTCCATAGGATGGGGAAGCCACAAAAGTTCATAGCTAAAGAAGCTGGCTGTTCACAGAGTGCTGTGTCCAAGCATCTCAATGGAAAGTCTAGTGGAAGGACAAAATGTGGCAGAAGATGCACCAGCAAAAGAGATGAGTGTGGACTTCATGGACCAGGGCGGAATATCAGAAAGAGAAGATTCAAATGAGAACAATTCCACGATATTCTAATTTTTTGGGAATGGGTCTGTATGTAAAACATTCCTGTAACAGTGCAGCTGCATATTTAGACACTTAATGCTGAGCATGAGTTTAAAAGTCAGCGCTAATGAGCTCGTATTTGATTAGAAAGGATGATAAACTCTTGTAGTGCTGTTAAGTGGATTGGTTGTGAAGTAGCAGTGTTTTATGAGTCCAGGCCAGTGCAGCACCAGATCGTGGGAGCTCGTTTTCATTTGTCTTCATTAGTGTGCAGTAAAAGTGCCACAGCCACTGGTCAGCTGTGACCCTCCTCTCTCATGGCCGCTTCATAAGCTGTGTGACTAGGCTGCTCGCCAGATCTTTAGCCATTCGTCTCTCACACACACTCACACACTCTCTCTCTCGCTCTCTCTCTCTCTCGCTCTCTCTCTCTCTCTCTCTCTCTCTCGCTCTCTCTCTCTCGCGCTCTCACTCGCTCTCTCGCTCTCTCGCTCTCTCACTCTCTCTCTCTCTCTCTCGCTCTCTCTCGCACGCTCTCGCTCTCTCTCTCGCACGCTCTCGCTCTCTCTCTCGCACGCTCTCGCTCTCTCTCTCTCTCTCTCTCTCACTCTCTCTCTCTCTCTCTCTCTCTCTCTCGCGCTCTCGCCACACCGTAGTTCTCGGTGGTACCACGGCTTGAGTCCCCGAGTTCCTCTTTCACACTGAAGAGCAGCTCATAGCTGCCAGATCGGAGCTGATCTTGGATTGTTGTGGTTCTCCCACCCACAGGATTTATCCACAGCACAGCGGGTCAGAGCTCTGATCCTGGATCAGCACTCGGTGCGTCCAGCTGATGGAGACAGTCTATAATCCTGTGCATCCTTTAGCTCTTATTCCAAAACCCTATCAAAGGCTGCCAGCATTCGTGCTGTGGTTTTAAAGACTTGTTTTTCTCTCCATCCCCTTTTCTTTAGGGCTCAGCTTAAAGTGGTCAGCGTGTCGGCACCACCATTAGCGCTTTGCACAATAGGTGTGATAATAATTAGGCGCTACGAAATTCACGTCACGGACAATGAAATGATCCTTTTACCCCTGAAAAAGGTTGTGAAAATTCAAAATTTCAAAAATGTGCATCTTAAATGAATATATACCTCCACATTTTGGATTAACATGTGAGGGGATATATTAAACAACAGGAAGCACTCAAGGGTCATGAAACCTTGATGCCAAAGTTGAATTATTGAGCTTATTTGCTGGGATGAGTCACTAAACCACACTAAAATGTGATACTACATCATGGCAAGTACACTTGGTGAAATGGTTCTGCCACCACAGCTAATTACTCTTTCCTGAGCAAATTAAGTGAGTCTAGATCACGGACTGATGTTTTTTTCTGCACTGTGTCGAAGAATATGTGATTTTAACTGTGAGAAAGATGTTAGAGGGTTCAAGACTGCACTCTTAATGTGTAATTATTTACCATCTTCTGTGAAATAGAGCTTATTTCCTATAAAGTCCATCACATTTGAGACACCAGGTCCATGAAATTATGAAAGTCTTCATAAATATGTTTTAATAGATTACAGTTTTTATTTTAATATGAAACATGTCCGGCTTTTCAGATCCACATAGAACATTCAGGTTCTCAAGACGGTCTGTAGAATATATCTAAAAGAAAATACGGTACTAATAACAGTAAATATCTGTAATCATCTTTATATTAAAGTGTTTCTGTTGCACTTTTGTGTTGCAGAGTGATGTGCTGACAGTAATACATCAAATAAAAATGAACAGTTAATTAACATATTTCAAGCCTTTTTTAAGATGTTGATACTGTTTGTACAGTAAATTACTCAAACTCAGAGTGAAATGTTTTAATAATTTGAGATTGTGCTGAGGTTTTGGGTTCAAGTCCACATCTGGGTGGAGTTTAGATGTTCTCCCTGTGTCTGCGTGGGTTTCCTCCGGGGTCTCTGGTGTCCTCCCACAGTCCAAAAACATGGAGGTCAGGTGGATTGGGTGCTCTAAATTGCCTGTGCGTGTGTGCACCCAGTGATGGACTGGCACCCTGTCTTGGGCTTAGTTGGATATTGTAATGCCCTGCCCTGCACCCAGTGAGGGGGTAGGGGACTAACCGCGACCCTGATTAGGTTTAAGCAGATGGTATAATGGATGGATGGATGGATTTTTGATTTTCATTATTCACAAAAAAGGGCTTGAAATCTGCTAAGTTACATGTAATGAATATAAAATGATTGTTCAGCCCCTTTTAATGAAATTAACACAAATGAACTCTTTTAATTAGCTGATGATATTCTGATTTCTCTGTATGACTGTAATAAAGCCTGCAGACCGTTTGTCTGGTGTGTAAGTGAGTGGAGTAAAGTTTACGTTAGTCGGCCGCTCCGACTGAACGCAGGCCTGTTTATGAAGTGAAGTTCTCCCAGAGTGTGGCGCGCTGTATCTCTGCCTCTGAACAGGCCAGTAGGAACATGCAGGACCCAGCACGTCTCCTGAAGGCATGTTTATTCAGACCGTTTGGGTGAAATGTGCATTTTAGACATGCGACCTTAGGGTGCTAAAATACCAGAGAAGCTGCCCGTGTGTGTGTCTGCATGTGTGCACGTGTGTTATGATCTTTGCACATTAACTCTGCTGTGTCTCTAAGTGCACAACATCACTCCATCACATTTACCTCCGTCAGTCGTAAAGTCTGATGATGGTTTCCTACATAATTGTGTTATTGTGCAGGAGGTCTGTCTCTGTATCTCTCTCTCTCTCTCTCTCCTCTCTCTGTCTCTCTCTCTCTCTCTCTCCTCTCTCTGTCTCTCTCTCTCTGTATCTCTCTCTGTCTCTGTCTCTCTGTCTCTGTCTCCCTCTATCTCTCTCTCTCTCTCTCTCTCTCAGTCTCTCTCTCTTTTCCTCTCTCTGTCTCTCTCTCTCTCTCTCTCTCTCTCTGTATCTCTCTCTTTCTCTCTCTCTCTCAGTCTCTCTCTCTTTT
>BRDA01016775.1:0-11959 GCA_036984385.1 Crenuchus spilurus | reverse complement strand
TTTTTGGGGGGGAGGGCTAGTTCTGTTCACAGCAGTGCATGCTGGGTAATAGCGCTAATGCTTCCCCGAAGCCCCGTCCTGGCCCGAAGAGGCTCTGCTGAGAGAGTGAGGCAATACCACTGAGACTCTGGTTGAGGAATGAGACGCTATCTGAAGGAAGAGCATTTTAAACGAGTGAAGAAGAAAATTCCTCACAGGCCTCCTTTCTCATTACCTGCTCCCCTCCTCACTCTTATTACATGGGCGTTCCTCGCCAGAGCAGATCTGGTGTGGATAAAGAGGCAGCCAGGCTCTCACACGGCTCTCTAGAGATGGCACAAGATTCCACAGCCAAAATACTGCCATAAAGGCAGGCGACACATGTAGTGTATTAGTAACCACATGTACACAGTAAATCTGTCAGTGTTAAATCAACACTACTAGAGTTAAATTAACACTGAGGGTGTCAAAATGTAACACTCCCAGTTTTAATTTAACTCTAATAGTGTTGATTTAACACTGGCATATTTACTGTGTACACACAGTACATACACGTCTAAGGCATCTGCAGTTAGCTATGCTGATACCTGGTTGCTATTGTATCAGTAAGATGCAAATTAGTTCCAATTACGTGCGTCGCTAGGAAACAGTTATTATTGTCAGTATTAGTATTACCTACGGTGGCCCACAGAGTCACATCACAACATTTACAAAACCAAAAATTAGCAAAAACAAAAGTTGAGAACACAACAGCATTAACGGAAAACGTCAAGAAAACGTTGTAAACAAATAATCACAACGCAGCGACATTAAGAAAGTGCAACGCTGCGCTTTCTTAATGTCGCTGCACTGTGATTTTTTTGTTTGCAACGTTTTCTTGATGTTGTAACGTTTTCCGTTAATGCTGTTGTGTTCTCAGCTTTTGTTTTTTCACTTTGTAAATGTTGTTGTGATGTGACTGTGTGGGCCACCGTAATTGCCAGTATTACTAGTATTCTAGGTAATAGTAGGTCAAAAAGGCATGGGGTTCTAGTGTTAAGGGGATGTAGACCCCCCAGAGTGTCCTTCAGGCTCATCACAATCACAAAGAAGAAAGTGAAACCACCGGGCCATGCCAACATTCGTTACCCCCCATATATGCAACATTATACATTTTGACTGTGTAACATTACAGACCTTTGACAACCCAAAATATCCAGAGTCTGTCAAAAGTTTGGACACATCTTCTGGACCTTCAGTGGTTTTTGTTATTTAAAAATGTTCTGCATTGTAGATTAATACTAAAGTCATCCAGACTATGAATAAACACATATGTAATTATTTAGTAAACAAACAAGTAAACAAACCAGAATATGTTTATATTTGACATTCTTCACAGTAGGCACCTCTGGCTCAGCTTTCTTGGCATTTTCTCAGTCAGCTTTATGAGGTAGTCACCTGGAATGGCTTTCAGTTAACAGCTGTGTCTTGTCAAGAGGTCATGACTTGCATTTCTTACCTCTTAATGTGTTTGAGACATCAGTTGTGTGTCTACTTTGAAGTAAAATTTAAAACATGTTTTGGTTTGTTTAACACTTTTAAGTTTACTACATGATTCCTTATGTGTTCACTCAGAGTCTGGATGACTTCAGTGTTTATTTACAAAAATTATTTTTTTGTGTACCTAAAATGTTTGGAGTGGGCGCACCTGCCAGCAACGAAATTCCGCAAAAACACTTGTATAACTAAGCAAGATTTTATCCTAGAAACAAAACAAAACATACCCCGGAAACATTAAAGGGTGTAATTTTCAAATATATATAGCCTGAATATGTATATTTTTAGATTCTCATGAAAGAAACATAATTAAGGAGAAGTGTGTCTTGGCTCTTATGGGTTAAATGTGCCTTTTAAAGGTTTTTTTTTTTTTTTTTAAATAACTTTTAGCATAACTTTAACTGCCTTACACTTAAATCCCCTGTCCTGTAGCATGCCAACTTCTAATTGATCAATACATTACTTCCCATGAATTAATCAGTTTCTGCTGAGTCCTGTGATCTTGTCAGGATTGTATAAATGTGGATATTTATTTATATTTATATACATTTACAGTGGTAACCCTACTTACGAGTTTAATCCGAGCAGGAGCCGAGCTCGTTAGCTGGTTTGCTCGTTAGCTGGATGCATTTTCCCCATAAGAATACATGTAAAACTGATTAATCCGTGTCAGCCGGCCAATATACAGTATACTTTAATATGCTAAATAATGTGTTTATATGGGTTTTTTAAAACAAACAAGACGACGACGGTGCTCGTGTAGGCTGGCAGCTAAGGAGGACAGGAGGACGGGCGTACGTGTATGGCATGGTTACACTTATCATATGAAAAGTAAAAGTAAAATGTATCTCACTTTCTTGTTCACTACCTTTTGCTGTCTTTGTGTCACTTTCACTAGCACTTTCACTTTCACTGGACAGCGGTCAAAGGTAATGACTGACCTCTTCTTCTACGCTAGCATCTAGGGGATGCTACGACTGCAGCGCCCCTAGTGGTTGGCATACTTGAACAAATTTACGCTACTCGTTACTTGGAATTTTATTCGTTTCCTGGAACAAAAATATTTCGAGATCTCAACTCGTTACCTGGAATACTCGTTAGTAGGGATGCTCGTAAGTAGGGTTACCACTGTATAGATATGGATATAATGAGGGTATATATATATATAACCTGGGTTAACACAGCTGAACACCAGAATATAGAATGATGAGTTTCTACCCAGTCAGCGTCCATCTTTTTATGTAAGCTAACACTACGTCTCATTTACGTCATTTCTTGTGGAGTGACACTAATGATGTAACATTGGCCTTAGGTCGACTATCTTAAGGAGAGCTGATTTTAAGCGAGTATATCTTTGGATATATTGGATCGTTATGAGCATGTGCTGAAGGTTTCAGGATTTGTATTATTATCAGAAAATCTGTATCACCATCTGTACTGTTCTCCTCTCTCTCTCTCTCTCTCTGGCACTCCTCCTGGTCCTGATTCACTGTAATCACATACACGTCCCTCTGAACGTGTGGTTGTGTCATCGTCTGAGGCTCCCTGGCCGCTGTTTATTTGCCTGGACAGGGTTATGTACACCCTCGGTCAGCGGTGACCTTTCTTCTGGAGCTCACTGTCCAGGTGATGACAGGTCTGGGAGACTTATGTTACATGCCAGACTCAATCTGCTACATGGTGCACTACAATAGCCTGGTCCAGTCAGACCAAGCTTATTGTGTTTAAGGCTGCAATGATGAAAGAATTTGGAGAAATTTGCAAATTTGAAACTGGCAACACTTGTTTTAAAACTAGTTTGAATGCTTTTCAATATTAATACATTTACATACGTTTATCCAGTCCTGTTCAAACTGGGGTTGAATGTAGAGTTAGGAGTCTAGCCCAAGGACTCTTACTGATGTGATGTGCTTTGGAATTACAAATATTAATGCAGATACAGGTCACCAAAAAATCTACACAGTAAATCTGCCAGTGTTAAATCAACACTATTAGAGTTAAATTAACACTGAGGGTGTTAACACTATCAGTGTTAATTTAACTCTAATAGTGTTGATTTAACACTGGCAGATTTACTGTGTACCTCATCTGTTGCTGCATCCATTTCTTTGATTTTCTCTGAGCTGTATCGGCTAAAGTCAGGTTCACACTACATGATAATCGGGCTCATTAGCTCCTCCTGGCAATCATAAAAGGTAACAGGACGAACTTTTTTACCCAATTTTCTCCCCAGTGTGTTTGGTAGCCAATCGACCTGGCAGTTCGTTGACTCTCCACATTCCTTGTAATGTCTCTGACTCTAGTAGGATGCAGACTAACACAGGCCTCATCCGATGCAGTGAAGTCAAGCTCCGCCTCTTTTCCCAACTGTTGCCGATGCATCGCCGCCGTGCAGCCAACGCGCTCGGAGGAAAGCGCAGGATCTCCAGTTATAATAGATTGCCTGGCAGACACCTGAGCCAGTCGACATTACTTAGTGCCAAGAGAGTGCCATCTTACCCGCCCCGAGAGAGCACAGCCAATTTTGCTCTCTGGGTCTGGGACTCACCAAAATTATAACATTATCTTCCCACATGATGCTGTAGTGATAAGACTGATTACTATTCCCTGCATGATGCTTCCCTGGATCAGCTGCCCACCAACGACCAACTACTGTGACCTGCTCCAGATGCCCTTCTCTACTGCCCACATTGGAGTTTATATGGACTTTCTGGCTGTTATCATTGCTACCACTGTCAGCATCATCCCTGTCCCACTACTGTCACCATATCAGTTCACCTGAACATTACAACAACATCATATGATTATGATTGATCACGAACTTATATTTAGTAGACCAGAGGAGGATGGGTCGCCCATGTGAGTCTGGCTCCTCCCAAGGTTTCTTCCTCCAGCTCTGAGGGAGTTTTCCCTTGCCACTGTCGCCGTTGGCTTGCTCACCGGGGATTAGAGATTAATGATTTGATGTCTGTTATTACTAACCCTGTAAAGCTGCTTTGTGACATCAGTTGTAAAAAGCGCTTTATAAATAAATTTGATTGATTGATTGTAGTGTGGGGTATCCATAATCCAATCTTTAATTATTTAATGCATGTTCTAATTAAATGAATGCATGATGGACCTTTAAATCATGGTGGTACTGTGATGGGGCAAAGTAAGAGGTAGCAGAAGTGACAATGATTCACTTAACCAAAACAATTAATCGTCAGCAAATTAATCAAATAATAAATATACTACAGTTAGCTGCAGCTCTAATCGTGAGTAATTGACAATAATTTAAATGAAGCAATCATATATTGTATGCCATACTCAGAGCACTACTATATTCTGGATATAATTTAAACACTGATGTGTATGGAAATGTGTCCATTCAGGCAATAAGAACAGTATAGGATTTTAATTTATTTTCTGTAGAAAGCTTGGCCGTGTTCGGCAGTAAATACCACTACTTTTCACTTTTCTACCATATGGGGACTTCCTAATCAAAGCCAGTGTAGAAAGGCATTGTTGTTTACCACAATGGAGCATGTTGTGCTTCACTGAACTACATAACTGTAGGACGCGCTGAAAGAAAACTCTCCCAAACTAAGCTGGAAGCTTCCAAAAGTTTGAGTGAGAAGAGAAACTAACACACGAGTTAAGTGAAGTATGGCCCCAATGCCTGATGTGCTGTTTCATTTCATAAAGCTGCTGGAGAATTTTATACGCATACACCCCTAAAATAAAAGTTCCTCTAAGATTTCTGACATTAGGTTCCAGAAAAAACCTTTAAGTAACTTTCACATTATGCTTTTAAATGGTTCAACCACTTGCCAAATGATTATATTTACATATCAGATGTAGTCACAAAACACGTTTGGAGTCCAAATTTTGCTTCTTTAATTTAGAACTGGAAGGCTAACACTGTTAACAAAAAAACAACATAACCCAATAGCCACCTAAATAATTGTTTCCATCAAAATACATTATCAAAACTTCTCTCCACCTACTTAAACCTCATCCAGATGTTAATTAGGTCTTCAGTTGTTTGGGTTGTTACTGAAATCCATTACACACCTGATTACATCTGAATAATGTAAAGGAATGACTATGTTTCTTTATAAAGTCCAATCAAATTTCAATCAAAAGTGTTAGGGTATGGTTAGGGTAAGGTTGGGTTGGGATTGGGTTGGGATTGGGGTATGATTAGGGTAAAGGTTAGAGATTTGGATTAGGATTATGGTAGTTTAGGGTAAGGTTTGGGTTAGAATTAGGGCATGGTTAGGTTAAGGTTAGGGTTAAGGTGAGGTTTGGGTTAGAATGAGTGTTTGATTAGGGTAAAGGTTAAAGATAAGGTAAAATTTGGATTAGGATTAGGGTAGTTTAGGGTAAGGTTTGGGTTAAAATTAGGACATGGTTAGGTTAAGGGTTAGGGTTAAGGTGAGGTTTGGGTTAGAATTAGTGTATGATTAGAGTAAAGGTTAAAGATAAGGTAAAATTTGGATTAGGATTAGGGTAATTTAGGGTAAGGTTTGGGTTAGAATTAGGACATATTTAGCTTAAGGGTTAGAGGTTTGGGTTAGAATTAGTGTATGATTAGGGTAAAGGTTAAAGATAAGGTAAAATTTGGATTAGGATAGTTTACGGTAAGATTTGGGTTAGAATTAGGACATGGTTAGGTTAAGGGTTAGGGTTAAGGTGAGGTTTGGGTTAGAATTAGTGTATGATTAGGGTAAAGGTTAAAGATAAGGTAAAATTTGGTTAGGATTAGGGTAGTTTAGGGTAAGGTTTGGATTAGAATTAGGACATGGTTAGGTTAAGGGTTAGGGTTAAGGTAAGGTTTAGGTTAGGTTTAGGTAAAAGGGTTAGGGCAAGGCTTGGGTTGGGATTAGGGTATGGCTAGGGTAAGGGTAAGGGTAAGGGTCAGGGTAAGCATTAGGCCAAAAGTAACAGTTAGGGTTAGGTTGAGGATGAGGTTAAAATTAGGGATAGTGTTAGAATAAAAGTTAAAATGAAGGTTCAGGTTGAGGTTTGAGTTAAGGTAGGTGTTAAGATTAGGGTTAAGGTTAGGGTTAGAGTAAGTATTAAGATTAGGGTTAAAGCTAGGGTTAGTGTTAGAGTAAGTGTTAAGATTAATTTTAGGCTAAAGCTAGTTGTAGTTATGGCTAAGGTGTGGGTAAGTCTCCAGGAAAGGAATGGAAGTCTATGTAATGTCCTCACGATTCACAGCAACAAATGTGTGTATATGTGTGAACGAAAGAGCGAGAGAGAGAGTGAGAGAGAGAAAGAGAGAGCGAGAGAGAGAGACTGCTGCCCCCCTCTGCAGTGTCAGGTCAGGCTTTGATCAGGCGGTTAATCTCCATTAGTTTATTCATTAGACTTGAAGAGGTGCAGTTCTGCTCACATTGATAGAGGAGAGAGAAACGCAATGACTTCAGACCAAAAGAAAAAAAAAAAACAGCAAAAGATAACAAAGACTCTCAAGAACAGGTGTCATATATAAATAGATCAAAGGACGTAACATTGGAGCAACCCCCAGCTTCACCTCCCTACCTTCAAGAACACAACCCCCCACCCACCTCCCATCCATAAAGCCTGAGTCTCCCGAAAAAATGCCAAGCAAAAAAAGCAGAACAAGAGAGAGACTGATCAAAGACCTAGATAAACTTAGGAAGATAAACCTAGGGACTCAAAGGACTATACATAACTCCAGGCTTTCACTATAGAAGTACACGCAATGGCAGAGAACTGGGTCTCCTGTCTGTATGTGGCACAGTTCTAATAGTTACGTAAAATATACATTCACTAATGCTGCCACAGCAAACGTGTGAAGTGTGATAGATGGAGCAGAAATACACAAACACACAGCAGAAAGGTTACACAGGCCAAGAGCGACAGGCCGATGCTGAGAATCCGAAAAACAAACAAAAAAAAAACTTGGAGAAAACTTTCTCTGCTGCTTAGAAAGTAGCAAACATTTATCTTTATATACACAAACACAGTGATGTGGGCTGATATATTGTCTATATAGGTATGTACACATATAGAGCTCTGCCTTGTACAAGTGCCCTCTTTGTCTATGCGAGTTAGTGGATGATGGTTAGTTTGAACAACCATCATCAGCAGTGAGGTACACTGATAACTACATAACTACGTAAAACTGGATCCAGTTTAAAAAGAGTTATAACCCATTCGCAGGGACACCCCGGCTCCCCAGATTGATGTTCGCTCATCAGGACATCATAAACAAACCGTTTTTCTACTCTTTGACAGAACATCCTTTATAGACCACTTTTTATTTGACAGGACATCCCCAATGGACCAATGTTTGTTTGACAGGACATACCCCATGGACCAATGTTTGTTTGACAAGACATCCCCAAAGGACCAATGTTTGTTTGACAGGACATCCCCAATGGACCAATGTTTGTTTGACAGGACATCCACAATGGACCAATGTTTGTTTGACAGGACATACCCCATGGACCAATGTTTGTTTGACAAGACATCCCCAATGGACCAATGTTTGTTTGACAGGACATCCACAATGGACCAATGTTTGTTTGAAAGGACATACCCCATGGACCAATGTTTGTTTGACAAGACATCCCCAAAGGACCAATGTTTGTTTGACAGGACATCCACAATGGACCAATGTTTGTTTGAAAGGACATACCCCATGGACCAATGTTTGTTTGACAAGACATCGCCAAAGGACCAATGTTTGTTTGACAGGACATCCCCAATGGACCAATGTTTGTTTGACAAGACATCCCCAATGGACCAATGTTTGTTTGCCAGGACATCCCCAATGGACCAATGTTTGTTTGACAAGACATCACCAAAGGACCAATGTTTGTTTGACAAGACATCCCCAATGGACCAATGTTTGTTTGACAAGACATCACCAAAGGACCAATGTTTGTTTGACAAGACATCCCCAAAGGACCAATGTTTGTTTGACAGGACATCCCCAATGGACCAATGTTTGTTTGATAGGACATCCCCAATGGACCAATGCTTGTTTGACAAGACATCCCCCATGGACAAAGGTTTGTTCACTAGAACATCCCCACTGAACAAAATACCTCATAGGGATGTCCCCCATGAACCAACATTTATTTGCCAGGACATCGCCCATGGACTAATGTTTGCTTGCTGGGACACCCTCAATGGACAAATGTTTGTATGCTGGGACACCCCACTCCCCAAATTGATGTTTGTTCACTGGGACAGCCCCCATGGATCAGCTATTGTTTGCTGGAACATCCTCAATGGAAGTGTTTGTTCGCTGGGACACCAGTTCATCCCCAGTCCAGTTATGGAACTATTTGTGATGGCTGAGCCAATCTGTTTTCTTATTACTGTTAACTAATAAATTGTAGAAGTGTTGTATAAATATTAAACTCAAGGTCATGTTGAACATCAGCACAGCTTTGATTATCTGTGAGTGAATCATTGATACAGAAAAACACATAAAAAATGGAATAAATAGTAATTATCCCTTATGCAAGTATGGTTTATATCTATGCAATCATTTGTACAGCTGCTTTCATCTAATTCAAATAAAACACAACAAAACAGTCCAATCAAAATGAGCCATGTAAGCTTGGAGTACCAGATGTTTTTCATTTCCTAAATAATGTTAAGTATCATCTGACACCACAATACAGTGAAATATTCTGAATGTTATTAGTACCACCCAGAGCTAATGTCCACATAGACGCACAGTATAGACAGTGAGGCTTTACCTGCAGCAGCCAGTAGCACCTGCGGTGGAAGGTGGGGATGATAGAGGAGTGCACGTAACAACCATAGAGACACTGCAGAAAGAGAAATCAGAGAAACAAGCAGTCAGTACATCACACAATATGTGACCCATCACCCTGCCCCACTCAATTCTCATCTCACAAATCAATCTGAGGCTCACACACCACAAACCACAACACAGTTATAGTCAATGAGGTTATTTCAAAGTCAAGCTTTGCTTTTTTATGCCAAGGTCACAAGATGTTGGTCAAAGGTTCTGTATTTATCCCCAGACTGGAGTCAAAAGCAGTGGGTTCCTGTGTGCATCCATTCTAAGCATTAGAGCAGAATTAATTATGTTGTACTGCGATGATCTTATGTAAGTGCATTAGTATTACTATACAGTTACTATGTATTGTGAAACACATGACCCATTAATAAGAAGAAGAAGAAGAAGAAGAAGAAGAAGAAATGAAACAATAATAATAATAATAATAACAATAACAATAATAATAACAATAACAATAACAATAACAATAACAATAACAATAACAATAATAATAACAATAATAATAATACTAATACTAATAATAATAATAATAATAATAATAATCTTTATTTGTATAGCATCTTTCATACATACATGCAACTCAAAGTGTTTTACAGACAATTTATGGACATTTAAAATCATAATTAAACTTAAAATAAGTTCAAAAACATAAAATATTATATAAATAAATAAATATAAATATAATAATATCATAAAATCATATAAATTCCTTAAAGAAATGTGGATCTAAACAGGAAGGTTTTGAGGCTCTTCTTAAAGGTGTTCAGGGATGAGCTCCTCCGGAAGAGAGTACCAAAGCTTTGGGCCATAATGGCTAAAAGCATCCTCTCCAGCCTTTAACCGGGTTTTGGGAATCACCAGATTACTGTTTGAAGATCTGAGTGGAATACATCTAACAATCATTTCACTGAGGTATAGAGGAGCAAGGCCATGAAGGCTTTTAAAAACCATCACCAAAACCTTAAAGTATATTCTAAAGTTAACAGGTAACCAGTACAGTGAGTGGAGTGTGGGTGTAATATGATCCCACTTTCTCCTGCGGGTCAGGACCTTGGCAGCAGCATTCTGCAGGTGAGAAATATTGCTCTTATTGTCCTTTAGTGTGACTTACCCAAAAATTAATGGGGAAAATGTTTCAAATAGTATTGAGAATTTCAAATAAAAAAAAAAACTGTGAAAATAAGTGTCTTAAAAATGACAATGGATTATTTTTATTTTATTAATTCTTTCTCTTATTTTTATGTCTCACCATAGGACTAATTATGGTGTAGCTCAGTTTAAATGTCCCTGTGTAACATTCCATGGGTGTGGAGGAGAAAGGAGGAAACCGTGGGATCCAAAATGACAAGTAAACACTGAGACAGTAAACACTGGGACCAACTATACTGACACCGTCCTCACATATAATTACAATCAATGACAGACAAAGACTGGGAAACATAGGGAGGGTCATATACACCTCACAATGAGGGCTAACAAGACACCAGACTGGGGTAATTACGCAATGTCACAGGGAGGTAGGGTGCTACCAATTTGGCAAAAACGTTTTCCAAAACTTCACAGACGTAGTATATCACATAAAAGGGCTTTTATAAGAGATGTTCTCCAGTTCATGCCAGTTCTTATATAAAACTTTGAGTGTGCATTATGGGTGCAGACTTGAACCTTGCAACATCTTTCTTACAGTATCATTCATATAATGCCACACGCACACACACACAGTTCATGTCCTAGAGTCATTTGATTTGGTCAGGAAAGACATTAGCTGTGGAAGACATTAAACATGATCTCTCTCAGGAAGCTACAACGTAGCATCTCATTGGTCAAGGCACAGCTCGCTCAAGCACGGAAAAGTGCATTGGTTAAGTTCTGACATCACGATTTGGTGCATTTGTCAAAACTTTCACCTTACATGGCTTTGTCAATTCAAAATGTCAAATAATATCTATATGTTGTTAAGGTACAAACCACTTACATGTAGAATATACACTGCCTTTCATGGCAAATCTTTCTGATTCTCAAGAAAAGCCTCTTTTCATTGTCTACGATGCAATGTCCATGGTCGTGAAGTGGACCCTACCCATAAAATTAACTCATTTTATTTTCCCCTGTGATAACTACAATGTCTGAGGGTTAATATACTAATGACAAAAAGATAAAGCAGTGCGCAGGAACTCATCTGAACACACACAACCGCCTTACAGACCTGCACATCTTCTTGCCCTGGGAGAAAAGCACACTTCGAGTTCTGCTCTGGTGTGTAGGATCGGGTCAGGATGCAGAAAGGTGTGCCTGATGCTTGGTTTGTAAATAGTCCTGGCTATGTAAGCAGCAGACGAGATATAGAAACATGTATGTGGTGGAGTCTTGTTATTGGCTGAGACGGGTTGGCCGTTGTCTCATATGCAGTTTGTGAGCACTTAAGCCACGGAGCTTTGGACTTTCAGGAATAATCTCCAATTCTGTGGCTACAGGCCCTATACAATGCACACAGGGAATGACTATTTATCCGAGAAGAATAGGAAAACAAAGCCATGTGAATGCAAGATGTACCATCTTATTAGTGCACACACGCACATTTATACAGGTTTGTTATTATAACCTCTCGGGATCACACATATGTCCTCTGTTTACTATATACTGCAT
>BRDA01016765.1:0-11713 GCA_036984385.1 Crenuchus spilurus | reverse complement strand
ATATATATATATATAATTTATTTATTTGCCTTTGGCATATTTTGAAAAGGCCTGTTTCTCTATATATTGTGTGTAAATTTCATGTTTACTGGATGAAAATGTCCAAAATGACTCCATGGTTCCATTGACTTCCATTGAAAGCAAAGTAAGTTTTTGCCTTCTCCTGTAAAGTTCTAATTTTTTGTTTATATATATATATATATATATATATATATATTCAACACAACTACAGCCATCCTTCGTGGAGTCATACACTCACACACATACAATAAGGCCTGTATGTAATACCGAGAGAGGCGAGGGGTTAATAAGACGCTTGTTAGCAGAGATATTTCCTCAAGATCAGGGAGGCAAAGGTCTAACCGGATGAGCCTTGACAAAAATTCTTGGTGAGAAAAAATAAACTTAATAGGCACTTTGCCACAGGAAGTCCTAGAGCAGCCAGGCAGGCGTGTGTTGTGGCCTATTTTAAAAGCAGGGGACGAGGTAATTGCAGTCACTTAGACACTAGCCTTGGGAAACACAAATGGCCTGACAGACTATTCTTTTTCTCTTCTTTTTTTCCCTTTTTTGCCAAAAGAGTGATAAGGCAGAGGAGTCGGGCAGGAAGTTCACAAATTGACTCCCCGACACGAATAAAGAGATGCTAGAGGTTTCTAACTGCATTTTAATAGCAAAAAAAAAAAAAACACTTTCTGGCCAGTTCTTGAGGATGAAACGAGCCTCTGCGGCCTGGCTGAACTCAACCAGCTCTGATCAGACTCTGGGCTCACCTTGAAAAATCCGTGACTCTTTCATTTCAACGAGCTGCAGCTGTGATAGATCCAGACAAACACTCTGTTTGTATCCCTGAGTCTCGATCTGTCCTTAAACAAGTTTTCTCCTTTAATGTGTCCACTGAATCAGACTAGAGCTGTGGTCCAATGAATCACATAATACTGCAAAACAGAGAGAGAGAGGGGGACAGAGAGAGAGGGAGAAACAGAGAGAGGGAGAGGGGGGGTAGAGGGAGAGAAGACCGGTGGAAGAGATGGGATGGCCTTCAGGATGAAATTTTGAATTCAGAAGAAGATATACATTGATTACATATTGATTATTAATAAAAAATCTGTAATTTTTTAATTGAACATTTAATAAAACTCAACTCTTTCAGTTCACTGTTTTTAGTAGTTCTTCTAGTTTTCTATTGTTATTTAGAAGCAATTTACTTTTAACCTTCAGATTCTGTTGTAAAGTACCACAAGCTGCTTTAGGCAGTGTTCATTTAATTAACAATAATTATGACGAAAAATATTTGTTGATCATTTTTTTACAAATGAAAATGAGACGAGAACTAAATGAAAACTAATATTTTAAAAACAAAAACTATGAAAAAGTACTAGACTTCACCTCAAAGAATAAAAATGAAATGAAAATGTCACAGAAGGACAAAAAGAATGTCCAGTAATCCGCTTTTTGTATATAAACCTGCCGTATCACATCCTTACGTCTGACTTTCTCAAAGCACCATAACCTCCCCTGCCACACAACGTGCTGACATCACTCCCACAGCTTGCACGGAAAAGAAGAAGTGATTTATGGAGTAATATCACATTTGCTGCCACAGAAAACAAGACAGAATGCAAAGTTTGTGGATTTAAAATAACTGGGAAAAACATGATGAACCTGAATAAAGGGACCCTGCCCCTCCATGTTCTGATTAGTTGCAGTCTATTTTTAGTCGCAGTCTAAATTAATTGTATGCAGTACTGTTCTCTGAAAATATTTCGATAAATAAAACTCCACATAGCTCTCTAAAGATGAAGGTGAGGGTGTACTGAGAATGGACTTTGAGTGACTCCCAGTGGTTCAACAGTGGTACCCCACAGGACACTGATGCCAGAGGGGAACAACGACCCCAACAAGTGTTACAGTGCAATCAACACACAACAGTGGACCAGCTAAGAATGAGGAAAATGTCAGGGATGCCCACTGAGTGAACACTTAACACTCTTGCATCTGGGCCTGCAAAGCAGATGCATGGTTAAGGTGGACATATACAGTAACTGTGTAAAACTAACATGGAGTTTCAAGCCAGAACTTTTGAGCAAAGTTGATGGCAATGCTCAACGTGACGTCTTGAGCCAGCTCCTAAATAAACACTGGTATTATAAATCTAATTTCTAGTGTCATCTCAGGATGCTGAAACTTTTCCACAGTGACATACAAGTAAGGATTGTGAGCACTTTGACAGAACACTGAAAGTTTTAGGACCCTTGTTAAATAGAAAGGTGTCTCCGGTCCGTCCCTGAGCCAAATGATTACGAGCGAAACCAGTGAGGTAGAGCATATTTAACTTTGCAGGCTTGACATGAAGCACAGGTGTGAATCAACGACAATCGATTCCACCGCAATTTATTTTGGCTCTTATTAATTAACAAGGCCGATGTGCTAGAAGTGACAACTGATACTTTATTCTTGAACGATGAAGAGGAAGAAAAAGTCACCTGCCTGCCACTAGTGCTATCATTAAAGTGGAATTGAACAATCCTGCAATGCTTCTTCCTGTCTTCTTGCAGAGGGGATGGATTGAAGACAAAAAAAAAGCTTTTCTGCCCCCGAGGCCCTCTCTGGGTGGCTGCTCTCAAGACTGGTTTGAATTTACAGCTGCCGCTATTGGTGGAGTAATGAAATTGTCTGTCCGCTCTGGAGAGGGATGTGGTGTCTTTGCCGAGCTGGAACGAAATTACCCAGAGAAGGGCAAATGCCATTTAATTTGCAAATGAGTAGATAAGTGTATTTATCAAGAAGACTTTTCTCTTTTTTTATTTTAGCTCAGGCAAATGCGTTTGTGTTTTCGCACCCCAGTGAAAAACCTCCAGTGAAGGCTTCACATTCAGAGCTGCTGGATAAGGCAGGTAATCTTGTTAGAAATGGCTATTTCAGACATTACGGTCAGTGTCTGTGTGTGTGGCGTGATATTACTCTTCACATGTCCAGTTTCTGCTCACCAGTTCCCTTTTTCTGGGAAGTCATACACTCGGCACTAAAAATAAAAGGTTCCTGGAAGATGTTTTAGGAGTTCCTTAGACCTTCACACTGGCAGAAACCTTAAAAAGTGCCTTTCTTATTGCAAAGGTTCTTTCAAAATCATGAAGACACATGTAAATCATCATGTTTGTTGGCTTTTGGAAAGAGATTCTTTAAAAAACAAATGCATAAAAAAGTCTCCTGGAGGCTCCAGAGGTTTCTATTGGTGCAGCAATTTGAGGTATCCTTCCAGATCTTCCAAGGTTTTGTTTTTGGAGAGTAATATGGTTAATGGTTAAAATGTATGTGAAATTTCCCCAAACATCCAGCTGGCCTGCATGCAAGCATGAGTTCAGATAATGTCAGTACCTGTGCTAGGTACGTGGGTGCCCTGTGCAATATGTATTGACTGATTCATGACAAGAATTTCTATAATCGAATGCAATGCATAATTGATGTGAACAATCCTGACATAGATAATCTTTGATAGTCTTTGGTACAGCCCCCATTGATAATCCAGGTCGAGTGACAATCTGTTTCTCGCAGATCCCGCAGGCGAAGCCTGCAGGGGCAGAGCGTGCAGTGACGAAGCCTATTCCTAGACAACTGGACACGACCAAACTTGCGTTTGTACTGAGGAAGGAGGGGAAAATTCACTCATCAGCCTGTAATCAGCAGAGAACATGTGACATAGCATTAAGTCTACCTGGCGGAACTTTAACAGGATTATGGTTAGGTTTAGGTTTTGGTTAAAGTTAAATTTAGGAGTTAGGGTTAAAAACAGAATTAGAGTTTAGACCAGGGTTATGTTCAGGATTTGGGTTGAGTTTTAGATTAAGGATCAGAGTTAGAAACATCACCATAGTTAGGACCAGAATTAGGATTATGTTTAGCTCTGGGTTGATGTGTTTAGGGTTTACAATTACATCACTAGAGTCCCAAGATTAGAGATACACAGTAAATCTGCCAGTGTTAAATCAACACTATTAGAGTTAATTTAACACTGAGGGTGTCAAAATGTAACACTCTCAGTGTTAATTTAACTCTAATAGTGTTGATTTAACACTTGCAGATTTACTGTGTAGGTTTGGGTTTTTGGGTTGAAATTTAGATCATGGGTTAGGATTAAGACTAGGATTAAAAACAGCGTTAGGATTAGGATTGTGGCTAGGTTCAAGTTTTGGGTTGATGTTAGGGTTAGGGTTAGAAAAAGCATTAGAGTTGAGACCAGGGCTAGAGTTAGGTTCAGGTTTTGGGTTGTGGTTAAGATTAGGGGTCAGAGTTAGAAACAATTATAAAATTAGAACCAGAATTAGGGTTAGGTTTAGGTTCTGGGATTTCAGTTAAGATTGGGGGTTAGAGTTAAGAACATCAGTAGAATTAGGACCAGGATTAGAAATAGGTTTAGATTTGGGGTTGAGGTTAAACATTGGGGGTAGAGTTCAGAACAGCATTAGCATTAAGACCAAGGTTAAAGTCAGGTTTAGGTTTTGAGTTGCAGTTAAGATTAGGGGTTATAGTTAGAAACAGCAATAGTATTAGGACGAGGATTAGACTTTTAGGTTTAGGTTTTGGGTTGAGGTTAAGGGTTAACTGATAATTAATTTGACACTAATAATACTAGCTCAAGGTAAATGAAATTCAAATTTCAAACATCTACAAAGCATCAAAAACATAAGCATCAACCATGGTGTTTGTGTTTTAAACTGAACACTCAATCATTTCTGGACAATACATGGGCAGGGCAATTGTCCTGATGGTTTGACAGATGGTAGAAATATCCAGAAACGTACTTTGACTAAGGTTAGTTAATATTCTTGTCTTGTTGATCCCAGCTGTGTTATTTTTTCCTAACTGGATCATTCTCGTAATACAGTTGGGAAGATTTTCTCTGGCACAGAGAGGTTTTGTTTAACATCTCTCTAAGTGAAGCATTAAGTCTAACTCAATTACTCTTTTTAATTAGCTCCATGTATCTCTGTCTCTGTGCAGCTCAGCCATCATCATTTTACAGCATTCTGTATTGATGTATGTACGTTCTTTCACTGGCCAGCTCATTAGGTACATATACTTTGTATATACATTCAATATCTATATCAGCTCCACTGACCATATAGGTTCACTTTGTAGTTCTACAATTACAGACTCTAGTCCATCTGTTTCTCTGTATACTTTGTTCACCCTGTTCTAGTAAGGACCCCCACAGTGCTGAGAATGATCCACCCAAATAATATCTGGTCTGTGGTGGTCCTGACCATTGAAGAACAGGGTGAAAGTCTAACAATGTTCAGATGGCCTACAAAGCACTTAATATAGTAAGTTTTGATAAAATGCACAGTTAATGTAGATAAAAAAAGATGGTTTTAATGTCATGGCTGATCTGTTTACGCAATCTGTGCAATGTAATTTACATATTTAGCACATGTGTGACATATAAAGCTAATAATAATAATAATAATAATAATAATAATAATAATAATAATAATACAAATTTATCCAGTATCTAACACGTCGCCTGCAAGAATCAAGTGTTTTCTTACCGTTTAATGTGTCTCAGCACTGTGAGAAAAACAAACTTAGGCTGTGTTGAGACTACAAGAAAATCAGATTTGTGTGTCTCTACTGCTTGTGTTGTTGCAGTAACAAGATAAGCATCAGTAACTACAGTGTCACTGGTAACGTGGCTTCAGGGTTGCCAGGTTCATGGTTCTACTACAAACTTGCTTTTAAAATGTGTAATATTTCACAGATGGTAGGGTGTTGGTTTTTTAACTACTTTAAAGATGTACTATGACCACCAACAAGCATCTTATAATGACACTGTAAAAAAAAGAATGAATAGTGTTGGAGATGCCTTACATAGACTTTCTAATTTTAGAAGGTTCAGTGGAGGGATCTAAAAATATAGATTAGAGCAGAGTAAATGGAAATTTTTAATTACTAAAAAGCATACAGTTATGTAGGTATTTTCTGTCATTGTCTTACATGATACTGAATAATAATAATAATAATAATAATAAATAAATAAATGAATAAATAAATACACTCAGATGAAATGCTTCATAAGAACAAAAGAGGAAATGAATTAAATGAATGACAAAGTAACATTAGAATAAGATTTAAAAGAAGTAAAAAGCAATTATAGCTTCCTCAAAGATTTTTTAGTTTTTGGTTTAGTTTTAAGCTTTTGTAAGGCAGACAGAGGGCTGGAGAATGTTTCAGGACCTGGCAACCTGGGGCTTATGGTGTGTGGAGCTCTTCTTGGATCCCACTCTGTCACTCTGGATTTGACACGGTCATTATCAATCAGTCAATCAATCAATCAATCAATCAATCAATCAATCAATCAATCAATCAATCAGTCACCTTTATTTAAAGTCGGGGGTACATTGAGGGTGTCCATCATTTACAGTGTAGCTGAGGTAATATATAAAATGAAAAGACACGTCTTTACAATTATAGACAAGATAAAAAACAAATGTAAAAATGATGCTAATTTGATTTAAAAAAAAAAAAAAAAAAAAACAATTAAACATTCATGTAAAATAGTAAAAATAGTAAGTAGACAAAGGACAAAAAATAGATAATTAATAAAATTAATAATATAATAACAACATTAAATGAAAATAAAAACATGGTTTCAGGAATAACTAAAATTATAAGCTAAAATAAAAGTCAAAGGATAACTAAAACAGACCTGATTAAAATAAATAAGAAAATCTAATAATACAAAATAAAATAAGAAATCAAGTAACACAGTGTCAGGGTGAGTGGAGGTGGTTAGAGATTAAGAGTTTAAAATGATGAAATGAAAACGGAGCTAAAAGCAAATTTTCCCAGTTCTAAAAACTCTCTGTACCTGAAAGGTGATTCAATCACTGGAATAAATTGTGTAATTTATGTTCTTTTCTTTAAACATTGCTGTGATATATGGTGGCATTTATATTTACTAACTCTTTCCATATCAGATCTCTTCTGGGTTGTGATTTTAAAAAAATATCAATATTACATGATTTGTCGCATTGCGAATGAAATCTGATTTGAGTGTCTAGAGTGTTCCAGACTGGGATGGGTCTGTACATGTCCGATTTTAGATTTTTGGAAAGCAGGTAATAAGCAATTTATGATCATCTGCCATCTATTTGCTCTAAATCCCAAACATTTCCACATTAATACATGTAGATAAAGCATAAGGTAGCAGTTTTATTCCACAGACTGCTCTGTGACCATACTGAAATGTTGTAACTCACATCTTCAGAGCCAAAAGAGAAGCCCCAGACCCTTATTTCTAGCTTAACCTAATTTGTTAAGGCTGGTAATGTGTGCGACAGCATGCAAGATTAATGCACCAGGTTGGGTACTTCCATGCAAGCCAATCAATAATTTATGTGGGTGTATATGAAGTGCTCCTCAATGAGCATTAGAGTATGGATCGTCCACAGACCCACATGGAGCTTGTGGTGATTTATTAACTTTTAAATAAGCATAGAAACTCTATTTTGGCTTCGTTTCTGGGTTCACATTCAAATTTCATCGCCTCAAGGTAAACTGGGTTCAGGTCAGCATTTATTTCACATAAAGATACTCCGAGCAGCTGCAGAAAGCCAGTTAATTGTGTGAGCGTTTTACTGTCACAATTCCAATGTTCAATGAACTTTAACAGAGACATACAGAGACCAGTGAGATGACCTTTTAAAAGTTGGCTTGAATTTCAATTGACTTTCTCAGTGAATAACCTGTGGCAGGGCTGCCCAGTCTTGTGTCCTGGAGATCTACCACAATGCAGAGTTTAGCCCCAACTTTAATCGAACACACCTCATACAGGTAATGAAGACTTTCAGGGGTCACCTGAATACGTCAGGTCACAGATAGCAGAGAACTCTGGACCAGATATGATCCAATTAAGGCACTTACAGGTCAGTCATGACAGTTGTGGGTCAAAGGTCCATGGTTGTTGGGGTCATGTATAAGGTTTGTCATAGCATTTGATCTCTGAGCCATGTGTGGCCCAAATACAACCTATCATGTGAAATGCTTGAGTGCTATTTCTGGTGTGGACCAAAAGTGGTGCAAGTATAGGAGTCAGGTTAAAAGCTCCTGACTTTTATTACACCCTATTGAGTATTTTACAGTAGTTTCTTATGGCATTTGAACTGTGGGTAATTTCTGACCTAAATACAACCTACTGTGTGAAATGCTTAAGTGCTATTTTGGGCCAAAACTGGCCCATCTCTAAAAGTCATGTTTAAGGTTTACTATAACATTCAAATTCTGACACATTCTGCCTAAATACAACCGATCATGTTAAATACTTCACATCTATTTCTGTTTTTGGGCCAGTGTAACCTTTGGACTAGTTCAACTGTAGGAGTCGTGTTTAAGATTTGTTATTCCATTTGAACTCTGGGGCATTTGTGGCTCAAATACTACCTATTATGTGAAATGCTTACACTATTTCTGTTTTGGGCCAAATCTGGCCTTACTTCAGTCAGCTAATGGCATCAATCCAGAGTTATGTTTGAACTTGTTAAATTAAGCCACATGGATTTGGATGAAGTCACCACTGCCATTATGTTGGCAAGTGCATTGAATTTGGGCCAGCACAGTGAAAAAGTACAGGTGGCTCCGTATTCAAGTCAAGTCAAATGTATTTATAAAGCCCTTTTTACAGCTGACGTCACATAGCAGCTTTACAGGGTTAGTAATAACAAAACTCCAAATCCCCAGTGAGCGAGCCAACGGCGACAGTGGCAAGGAAAAATTCCCTCAGAGCTGGAGGACAAAACCTTGGGGGGAACCAGACTCAAATAGGGTGACCAGATTCTAATTCACCCGATGTGGGACAAAGACAATGTTTGTGTGGGACAGTGTGGGACACCAGTGCATCGAGGTTGTCTAAAATAACTTGGCACATAACAGACTGCAAATAAAAATGTGTGCATGTATATACTGTCATGCTCAAAAGTTTACACACCCCTTGAACTTTTTCACATTTTGTCACCTTACAACTACAAACTTAAATGTATTTTATTGAGATTTTAAATGATAAACCAACACAAAGTACCACATAATTGTGAAGTGGAATGAAAATGATACATGGTTTTTAAATTTTTAATCAAATAAAAATCTTAAAAGTGACGTTCAAAAGTATTCAACCCCTGTACTCTGATACCTCTAAACAAAATCCAGAGCAATCAGTTGCCTTCAGAAGTCACTTAATTAGTTAAAAGAGTCCAGCTGTGTGTAATTTAGTCTCAGTATAAATACACCTGTTCTGTGAAGGCCTCAGTGGTCTAAATATGAACTGTGATTATTCAGCTTGTTTTTGCAGTGCAGGTCTCTCTGTTCAGGTTGTTATAATGTGTGTAACAACTCTGTAAGCACACCTGATGTGTTTATAACTCAGCTCTGGGTCAGAGAACATTAAGATGTACACTGTATTAAGTGTACAGTGTCATTATTTCTGCTGAAAAGATGTGAATCACTGAATTTAGACCAACAACACGAGATGATGTTAGGAGCTGCAGCAGAATCTCGGTTGTGTATTTTGTTTTATCATCGTTCTAATAATATGAATTTATTTAGGACTTTTGTTAAATAAAACACAACTAGTGCTCTCTGAGATGTTCTGTTGTTTTCTGTGAAAGAAATTATGATAATAGTAGGTATTTAAATACAGAAACAACAGAAACACAGTGCGATTCGTTCTGCCCACGCCGCTGTGTGATGCGCGTGCACGTGAATAAGAGTCAGATTCTGGCGAGGAATCAGAATTCGGCACAACACCGGCGCTGTTCTGACCTGATTTGCATTGGTTTGTGTTGGTGGGCGCGCACTTAACCTGCGTCTGCGGTTGACATGATCAAACAGCCCGCCCCGTCTCCTGATGACAGCCCTCACTGCTTTCCCCACACAGCCATCTAAGAAATAACAGATTATAAAACACGTATTCTGAAAACTGGAGTCTGACTATCAGTAACAATGCGGGACAACGTCTCAATTTGTGGGTTGTGTAAAAAGTATTGAAAATGCGTGACTGTCCCACACAAAGCGGGACATCTGGTCACCCTAGACTCAAATGGGGGACCCATTCTCTCCTGGTCAACTAATTATAAGTTCTTGATAAATCACATAAACCTATGATGCTGTTGGAGTGTTCAGGTGTACTGATATGGTGACAGTGAAGCAGAAATAATAATAATAATGATAGCAGGCAGTAAATTCCATATAAAATTTAATATGGTCATTTGTGTAGGGCATCTGGAGCAGGTCACAGTAGTTGTTGGTGGGCAGCTGATTTAAGGTCAAGGTCCATTCAGACCAATGTTCTAAAAGTTCTTATTACAGATAATTAATAAATAAATAAATATTGTGGCATAGCAAAGTATACTTCATTCTATATTAGCACTTGACTATGCAGATTGGCAGCAATTAGTCTAATTAGAGTAAAGTCACTGATTGGATTAGTTCAACTTTGTATCATTGCAATTAGAGCATTTTTGCAGTCCTACATCATCTAGCACAGTTGTTGTGCCCTCGCAGTGAATTATCTTGGATCTGATCACAACGTTATAAGAAACTCTCATTAGAAATTCCAGTCACATGCAACAGTGTGTGAGTTCTGTCTTGCCAGTCTTAGAAAAACTCCAGAAAAGACATTATACTATATATATTTCTTTCCACTCTGACACTGAAACAAGCCTCACAAACACAAAATACAATCCAAACATGCTGTTTTTGAACAGAATCACATTTAAAATGCTGCAAGGTCTTTAAGGGAGTTACGCATAATATTTGAGAATTCGAGAAATACAAAGCAATTATGAGTGCTTTCCAAGCTGAGGCAAAGGGGATTATTTCGGATGAAAGAAGAAAGTGGACGGGCTCATTAAAGCAGTCCTAGTCGTAGGCATAGCTGGGAGCATCACATACATCTGAAATGATTACTTACAACTGTTATTGCGGCTGCAGTGGGTCAGAGTGCCGTTTGTTAAACGTTGACTCATTTGTTAAATGCATCTCATAACCACGCTGAAAGATATATAGCCTCTAACAACAAGGCACCGCGTGGCCTCTATTATGACCCTGAGATTGTTTTTTATTTTTTATTTTTCTCCATTTTGTGGAAACGTTATGCATGGTGGGATTGCTTATGCCTTTTTCTGTCTGTGAGTCCCCACAGGCGAAAGAACAAAGGCAGCTGGAGGAACATATTTTCATGCTATTATAAAAGGAATTAGAATGCAAAATGGATGAGGACTCTCAGACTTTTTCAGCACGAGGATGCAAAGGGATGTTCTGTGTGGCCTTACCAAGCACTTGATCAAGGAAAAAAGCCTGAAACACACTCAAAAACATCACAAAATCCCAAATAATTATTGTAGTCTTACATCACAAAAAAAAAATGTAATCAGGAAAAAGTTCATACTATTCAAAAATGCAACTCTCATATGTCATGACGGGTTTTTTTTTTTTTTTTTGCTTTGATGTTGGTAAAGTTTGAATATCAATGTACTCAATCTCCAAATTAAAGAACTGAATAAATATCTTGGGTATTTTTAACAAATATGGAATATACTGTATCACAGGTAATAAAAAAAATCAATTATTCACCCAATTGATTTATTTTAAAAAAATACTGTGAAAATACTACAATATAGCATTATATATATATATATATATATATATATATATATATATATAT